>JARVGW010000323.1:12684395-12695029 GCA_031762495.1 Anablepsoides rubrolineatus
TCAATTAATCGTTAGTCGATCGATAAGATCAATCAACTTTAGATTAATCCATTAATCGATAACTTGCATCCCTAATTCTGATTATTTTCTTAGTCATTTGACTAACCACAAGGTGGCATCATTTACATCTGTGAGGGGCTGGTAAACAATATTTAGGTGAGCTCAAGTCTTCACTGTGCCTCACCAGAGGTCACAATAAACAATATTTGGCTGTTCAGGTCTGACAGTTTTCTACTGTAGAAACTTAATTCTAGTTATTTTTCCATGGCATTGTCATTATCTTTTGTTTCCCCAAGTGTCAGTATGTTGCTTTAAACTGTTTGGTTATCTCAGTTAAAAATACGGTGTGAATTAAGGGTTTTGGTCTCACCGTTGGCCATCATTGGGGACTGGAGCATCGGCCGGGGCTGGCTGTTGGCTCTTATTTGAGGACCCATTCTCCCCTGCATGGCGTTCTGTTGTACGGGTCCGGACGCTCCCAGCGGAGGCGCGCTGGCTGAACCCACCCAGCCCTCCTGCTGCATGCCTGGTCGTGGACCACCCGGAGCCATCAGCCCTAAGGGGAAGCGAGCACACAGCAAGACGAGGGAATGGTGAGAAATATATCTGGACGTCCTCTGCACCCACGATGTGAAGCTATGGATCAATACAGGGGTGGTGGGGGGGTTCTATGCAGTGCTGGAAGTTGCTCGAGGAGTATTGATACGTAGGATAGACTGAGAGAAACTCTGCGTGGGCGACTGTTTCCTGTCACAGGAAGCGAGTCACTGTGTCATGATGTTGTATGTAAGGGTGAAAGACACCCAGATAGAGGGAAAAACCTCTCAGAATTTAGAAAACACAATTAGGCAAAATAGACAAAACAAAGAGTGTACTGCTATAAAATGAGCTTTTTAGACATTTTGTAAAGAACTGTAGCTTTAATCAGTTCTCTATGGCAGCAACAGTCAAAGCCACACAGTAAGAAGACAACAGATGACAGCAGCTCCTACCTGCATTGACCAGTCCAGCCTGGTTAGGCATCATGCTGTGACTTCCCATCGCTTGTTGTTGTTGTTGCTGCTGCTGCTGCATGAGGGTGTATGGGCTTGAAGCCCTTATGGGGTACTGTAACGAGGGCTGCTGAGGGGACACATTCATGTCCAGAGGGAGACCCCTCACAGACAAACTCCTGCTCGGCGGCCCTTGTCGAACACCCCCAAAGTCTAGAAACAAGAATAAAAAGGAGTTAAAGTCACAAGCCTGGTGAAGCCAAACAAAATGTTCTGCTCTGGTTTTCTGAGTTACAGTAGGACGTATTAGTTGGGCCCATGCTAGCCGCAAGACCTCTGTGTTGCTGCTGCGCTGCCATGGCCGGACCGGCCTCCGACATCTGCAGGATGTTGTTGATAATGTTCTGTTTGTCCATGGGACTGGGCAACGAAACCTGAGCGTCCTGCAGGTCGTTGAGGATGTCGTCCAGCTCTGACGACTGGAAGGACGGAAAGATGAACGGAAGGAAAAAAATAAATAAATAGATTAGATATTTAGGATTTAATGGTAAAACCTGAGACTTGTTTAAAGGCTAAACATATTATTCCTCAACAAAAGTCAACAATCTCTACAGCCTTACAGAATTTTCCTTTACTAGGAGAACATGATAGTTTAAAACAAGAAGCAATCACTGATATGTGGCTGTAATGTTTACTGAAGAGGCCTGAGGGACTTCAGGTAAATAAGTTGCAGTGGCTGGAAGTGCCCACCAGAGTGCAGCGCACCTGGAATGACAGATATTTACTGTTCGTGACAAACTGTACGGTGGAGGAGCAGCACACCAGCATCTTCAGTGCTGCACTTCCAGACAATGACATTTATTTGTTGGACAAAGAAACGCTGCGAAAGATAACAAGGGTGCTGAAAATGTCTGATACAACATTTATCAGGAGCGCTCAAGGACGGCAGTCATGGTCGAGCCTACTTATTTAGACTTTTGCTCCATCAAGAAGAAGAAAAAAAGGCGGTTTAAAATGATTAGCCACACATCGCTGATATTACAGAGAGCAGACGAGCAGAGTGAATATGTAGGAGACCTAGAGAGAGTAATGGAGTGAGGGGTGGGGTGGTGGGAGAGAGAAAAGCCCTAATGAGGTCAAGAATGATGTAATGCCTCTGTACGCTCAGTTTCCTCCTCCTCCTCCTCTCCAATTCTCTCTCCTCCCACTTTCAATTTTCTCCACTTCGAGCTGCTTCACTCCTAATGGGTCCAGTTGCTATCAATTCTTTTAACTCGCTTGTTTAAACGCTCGCCTGTGCACGAAGTACATCCAGTCTCTATGTGGACTGCAACCTTTAACTGTACACACTAGAAAGGAATTTTAAGGCAAAAAATATGTCTTGAGTCATTTTAACCATAATTCACATTTTGACAGTGGTTTTAGAGCTTTAATTAGAAACACAGCTGAGAAAAATATACTTAAGGTCACATACTAAAAAGATAAAATTCAGTGCATTTTCTCCAAACAATGTTGTCTTTATCAGATAACTGATGATCCAGAGATACACTCAGGTAACTTAATGCACCTGGTACTGCAGAAATGAACTGTCAGCTGCTGATGTGTCCCACATTTCAAGCATGTCTGATACTGAAGAGCTGCTGTTGACTGGTATGCAAATATCCCTGACTCTTCACACAAGGCAAAGATAGAGCTCAGAAAAACGTTTTTCTACAGAAAAAAAAAGAAACCTGAAAGGATCGGATTCTTATTTCAAACCTATATCTACAGATTTTTTACTGTGCACAATAAAGGCGCAAAACTGACCCAATACTTGCAAGGGCTTCAGTGAAGGAATTTATTTATTTATTTTGTTTAAAAAAAAACAACAGGTCTCTGACATTTTACAGGAAAGGGAACCAAGAAACAGAGTGAGAAAAGCAGAAGTGTCTCTTGTCAAGTAAGGAAAATAAAAGGTCGCCTCTACAAGAATGCAGATTTAACAGCAATAATTCTATGTAGTTGAATAAATAAATAAAAAAACAACGTTTGTTGTGAACTAATTTTTGCATCACTGGTTCTTAAAGTAAAGGACTGATTTACCTGCTGTTAAATTATCGGTGAATTGTGCACATTTCTAAAATATCACATCTAGTACTGATTCAGCATTCACATGGTTGTTTTCCTGTTTTTTTTTCTCAATTATTTTATAAATCTTTTGCAACCCAACTACTTCTGCATATTTTTATTTTAGCCTATCATACACCAAAACATTCAGCTCATTCAGCAGATGGGAGCCATGACTTTTAGATTTGCAAATATTTTGTATTTTTCAAAATATTTCACTTCATTGAGGTCATCAGCATGCTTGCTCTGTTTTTGTATTCTGCTTGTAGAAAAGATTTTAGCTAGCCTTTTGCAACCATTTTGCTACTTTCAGCTAGTTAGGAGTTCTGTTCATTTTAGCTGTTGTTTACACTGCATGTTTTTCAGAAATTACCATTTCTCTAGTTCAACAAGAAGCAATTTTACTAAATGTTAAGATATAGATCGGATTTATTCCTTCTGTTTAATGCTTAAAAGACACCATTTTTGATAAAGCACTCCAGTATTTTTTCACTCCTGTCCATCTACAAAGCAGGCTGTATTTGATGTTGCAAAAACTAAACTTGAAAGTATTTGGTTTTCTATTTTTCTTGCTAACTTGCTCACAGTCTGAGTCACTGAAGTTTCTGCTTCTGCAGACCTCATCGCTCATCCTATTTGAAAAAAAAAAAAAAGAAACACTGATCCTAGCAGCAGTGACTGTATATTCAAAGGCAAGTTTTCTAACAGTGATTTATCAAACTGTATTTGTTTGTTTTATCAGGCCCATTATCAAGAAAAAAAAAAATCTCTTCAGAGCAACAGCTTGATAACGGCAGCTGGTTAAGAAATTATTTATGAGTTGAGATCAAACTGCACACATGTCTGAGATAATAAACTGAAAATAATATGTTGAGGAAAAAGCTGAATTATGAATGGTTGACAATGATCCTTTATCTCAAGGCTGTCGTTTTGTTAATATCTGTAATTAACTGAGGAGATTTAACAACAATAACTGAATAAACAGAGCAGCAGAGATAAAAGCCGATGTGTAAAGATGCACAGAAAAAGAACAACAAAAAAAAAAGTTCTAGTCCTTCCCTCCAGAGTCATACAGACTGTGTGGCAGCAGAGCTTCTCTGGCAGGTGTGACAGAGATGGAATGTGAAACAGCCGGATGCTACGGCTGCGGCTGCTTTGGTGAGCCAGCATATGGAGAGTAAAGATACAGGCTTTTGGCAGACTGGACCGGCACACATGTCAGGACTGGCAGATGGCAAAGGGATAGTGAATGAGATGCTTAAACGAAGGAGAAGAGTTATGCTGATTAACAGAGATCATCTGTGTTTTCTAGAGTGGAAAATGACCCGTGTTTTCTCCGTCGACGGCTGATGCTTGATCTAATCGCCGGTCTGGCGCGAGCTCGAGCCGGCCGTGCAGTCAACAGAGCCCATAACTCTGCTCTGATTTGATTTGTTTAGCCTTGCCCCGTCCATCAATAATTCAGCTTTGAAACAATCACGAGGAGCTGGGGAGGAGGAAGGCAAGGAGAAATCAGTGGGTGGGGTTAGTACAGAGGCGGATGACTCTCTTTAACTAGTACAGTGAGTTTGCACACATGGCCAAGCAGCAGCAGATCACCATACGAGGAACAGGAAAAAGCACGCACACACACAAAATGACTTTAATGAAGTCACGGCTTGTCTAACAAATGCCATTTTTTTCCTCAGTAATGAAACCTGTTAAACTAGAATGAGCCATCGCTGATTGAAGGAATGAGTGATTCCATCATCATCTTGGTGTGAAAACTCTCAAGAATTTCATCGTCACTATCAAGCCAAGTGGGGGGAAAGAAAAAAAAAACATTCAGTTTCCATTTGGCACTTTGCATAATCTGTACCGCCACAAAATAAAACCTTAAACATTAAGGAATGCAGATTAAACCTGCGTTTCCTTTACCCCCCTTCGCTTCGTGCGTGCTCTACAAAACGCAGCACTCCCTCTCTCCATCTCCATGGCAGCAGAGAGGACATGCAAGAGCATATGGCTCATCATTTTCACTCTGCATGCCGAGGCCGGGCTCTCCTGGGGGGTATCTACACCTTTCTCATCTCACATTCTTTGTTCTGCTCAACAGTCCCTTATTATCCAACAAATCACATTTTCCTCACTTCCACTGTGTACCCAAGCACCGGTTTCAATGCAAAAATGTGACTTCTGTAGGTAGCTGCTCGTATTTAAACAGCTTGCATAGATACAGCAAAACAGCAGCAACACAAGGTTAGAATAGTTTTGGATTTTTTTCATTATAGCTTAGTTTTATTTTGTTGTGACTTTTTTTCTTCTAATTCAGTTAGTTTTAATTAGTTTTTACAGTGGATTTTTGCTAGTTTTTGTTAGTTATTATTGCATTTTTAATGCTTAGTTTTAGTTTAGTTTTTATTAGTTGTAGTATTAGTTTTCTAGTTTATTTGCCAATGCATGCAGTTTTTCCCTTGAAAAATATTCCAACTATTTTATCACCTGTTTCCACTGCAAGACACTTGCTTTTATTTTTCTCGCAGTCATATTCATAGAAATCCCAAAGTGGACGTTTTCTCCCAACTTTTGCTGTTGTCATTTGGCAGACGATGTTGAGCAGCAGCAGATTGTAATACAGCTAATGTGAAACTACTCGATTTGAAAAATAAATAAATAAATAAATTGACAAACACTAAAACTAAGGATATTTTACTATAATTTCAGTTAGTTTTAGTAAGTTTTGTAAAAGATTTATACAGTTTTGATATCATTTTTTAATTTTATTACAGTTTTTATTTATTTTAGTTTACTAAAATGATTTTTCAATTTCAGTTTTCGTTATTTAGTTAGTTTTAGTTAACTATAATAACCCTGCAACAACAGCGGGGCAGGGAATATTTGTATAATTCAATGTAATTCTGTGGTTTAACGGTGTCGTAACAGAATGGCATTTGCAGATTTGTCTTGAATGTGTTCAGTGGAGCAAGTTTCCTGTATGAAAGCTTTAAGTGCTGATGTGTCGGTGCATCGGCACATCTGTCCTGTTGTCGCACACAAAGTTTGAGTTTAAACCACGCTCTCCCTTCACTATTAGACTTTTCTGTCTTTCTGCAACAGGCCTGCCTTGAGTCCAGTGCCAAACCTGACGACGCTGGCCAAATGCAACTGGGATCAAATGGCTAAAGAACCACGGGGGCTTCTTCCAAATGTCACAGTTGTTTGAAGCTGGCAGCTAAACGCTCCCGGCTTGTGCTGCCAACACAAAGGCGCTGAAAGGACCAGATGTGTTTATATACCTTACTAATAAAAGATGCTCAACCGAGCTGGAGTAAATTTACCGGACTGTAAACTTAAACGCCATAATATTTTTTTTATGAATGAAACTGCAACATCCTGCAAAACATTAGGTTTGGAAGAACCAGCATCTAATATTAAGTCCAGATTGAAGCTCAAGTGGAGCAGCAGACTCTTTAACATAAAAAAACTCAACTTGTGTTGTGGAGTGGACAATAGGAACACTGACCTGCTCGATCCGGTCGTATTCTGCATCCTGTTTCTCCACCTTCACCTGGGGGTGTTTCTCCTCTTCGAACTTCCCCTCCCCGGGTTCCCGCTTAGGGACCTTGTCCTTCAGTACAGTGTCGTCCTTATCCAGTAGATAGCGCAGCAGTGCATTGTCCTTCTTTTTGGGGCTCAACGGCTCCTTGGGAGTGAGTTCCGCCCCAGAAGCTGCGCCGCCAGCACCCTGCGACTGGTCCTGGCCCAGTTCTTTGCCAGTAGCCTCGGCAGTGAGCTTGGCCAGGTCTACAGGGGACGTACTGTTCTGGAGCAGCTGGTGGAGGATTTTGTGTTTTTCTTTGAGCGACGTGGCGTGAGTGTTCCCCGCTATGTGGCCGCCTCGGACCCCCGCGGCAGCCTGCTCCTTTCCCTCCCCGCCGGCGCCGGGGGACAGGGGTGTCTCCAGAGGTTCTGGCTTAGTGGTGAGCAACTGCAGTAACTTGGTGTGGCCCTTGTTGTCGTGTGTGCGGCTGTGAGCGTCGTGCCCCTCGTGCGCCCCCTCCCTCTCCTCTTTGGGCTCCACCTGACCGCTGTCAGTTTGGACCGGGCCGTGCCCCTGGTTCAGCTCAGCGTGAGGTCCGAAGTCTCCCACTCCACCGGTTACGCTGCTGCTTCCTCCAAGTTTTGGCATCAGGTGAGTGTTTACTGACCCCGGTGTGACCCCAACCGGGGAACCTAACTTCTGGTCCGGTGAGTTTAGCGTGTGTGGGGGTCCGTGGCCCACCCCATGGCACTCACTAAGGGCCTGCAGAGCCGACAGAGAACTGCTAGTGTAGCTGTTAGGATGGGTGCTGCTGCTGCTACCGCCTGCACTACCAGGCCCTCCTCCACACATCGAGACCGGGGAGGGTGCTACACGAGGGCTGCCCGCCCCCACAGGACTACCTCGGTGCCTGGGTGACAGCATAGAGTTCTGCTGAGGTGGATGGGGCCCCCCCGCCGGGCTGGGGCTAGCTCGGGACGGACTGTTCATCCTCCAGTTCGGGCCCTGCTGTGGCAGTTGCATACCCCCGGTGTAGTTGTGTGGCGGGGGACAGCCAAAGCGGTAGCCTTGCATATGGCCCCCCATAGCTGCTGGCTCTCTGGGACCCGCTGGGCCTGGTGGAGAGAAAGGCGTGCTGTTGCTGCTGATAGTAGTGTCTTGGCCCTGAGGTCCTGAACCTGGGACGCTCCCTGGGGTCGGTGGAGTCATGGAGGGGGTGGAGGAGTTCATGGGTCTGGGGGTCATCCCTGTCTCCTGGTTTCCAGGACCCACATCCTGACCCATTCCACAGACTGGCTCCCTAAACAAACAAATACAAAATCCATTTAATAACTGTTTTTTTTTTGCATTTTCATTTTTTCACAGAACTGCAGGTGATCTTTTAAAAAAAATATACATTTTTTATTGTTCTGTTAAAGGGAGGGGCAGTTCCATCGTTTAGATCAGGGGTATTCAACTCAATTGCTAATGGCCACAGTTACTGCAGGTCAACAGCTGAGGGGCCGAACATCCAGCAATTAAAGGTATAGTTACAGAATGCAATAAAAGTAGTGATAATTACACAATATCAAAAACAAAAAGAACACATTATGCCTCCTATTTGACACAAATATTATTTTGACATCTCTGACTTTTTGATTTTTAAACCAATTTTATTTTCAATTTCATAGTTTTATCTTCAACTGCTTGTAGTTTTAACTGTCTTGGGTGTTCATAGAATTGATTTTTACCAGCTTCTAGCCAATATTCTGACGTTTCTGTAGATACCAAACATGTCAATGTTTAACTAAAGTCACACTACTTACAGTAGTTAAGGTAGGCTTAAGAGATGAATGAACCAATTGGCGGGCCGAACTCTGGTCATCGCGGACCGCGGCCAGTTAAATAGCCCTGGTTTAGATTACACATTGGGTTTTTAGAGGGAGAGGTGAGTTTTACTTCTTATTGCTTACAAACTGTTAATGCAGCAGCCCGTCATTTAACTGAATGAGTACTAAAACATGTAAACACAAAACTCCAGTCCTGGCCTCTGTTTCTGGCTAGATTTTTATGATTTTACTACGTTTTTGTTGTAGTTTTAAAATGCTTTGTCCTTTCATATTTATGAGATCTCTTCAACATCTACTCACACATAAGAGCACTCTGGTAAATCAACCAGTTTCTCTTAGAAGTTCCAATTGAAAATAGAAAAGGTGATTGGGCTTTTGTAGTGGCTACTTTAGAATAGCTACCTCTTCATTTATGGACAGCTGAAACTGTTTAAATCTCTGCTTAAAACTCATTGTTCATCCATGGCTTAGAGTATGAGAAGCCAACTGGGCTGATGTTTTTATGTTGTCTTTCTGTTTTTTTTAATTCAGCTTTGTTCCCAATATGGCCAATTTTTGACCCAGTTTACTGACAAGCACAAATTCAGACATTATTCCATCTATACAGAACACATGAAGATGTCAGAATATGCTGCGGGGCACCAACTGGCTCAAACATGCAGAAAAGATTAAGCTGTTGATTTGTCCATTTTTCCTGACAAAATAGTGTAAATGGGGAGACATACCTCTGAAGAATGTGCAGAGACATGTAGAGTTGGGGTTCGTTCGTGGCTGATGAACGCACCAATTTGCTCTTGGTGTGGGCAGAAACCATGGTGCCGTCGGAGAGGGAGAACCGGTAGATGGGGCTGAATGCTTGACCGTGGCGAAGAACTGGAGACCAAATAACACTTTGTGTCAGTAAAACTATTTGTGTGAATGTTTAGAAAACTACAATATGAGATCACTTTGTCTTCTATATGTGTTTTGGTACATTGCTCGTTCTGCAATTTTTGTGCTATTTGTACAATTTATATTCCAAAATATTTGGTTGATTCAGGACATTCCTTTTATGATTTTTGGTATTTCAGCAATTTATACTGTTTGAGATATTTAGCTTTTTAGCTATGTTTTTCTAATTGGAAATTAATTGGGCTGTCTAACATCCTTAAAACCCTTCAGTCATTTTTACCTTTTGCTCTGGTCCTGCTTTATTTCTGCTTCTTTCTGCTTCTATTTTGCTGGTTTTAGCTTTTTTCTGCTGTATTACCTAATGTAAAGTTTTTTGGGCTTCTTTCTGCTATTCTACACTTTTTAAAATTTATTTCAGCTGCATTCGATCATTTCATTTTTTCTGTGTTTAAACTACTTTTTAGGTCATTTGACCATTTTTCAGCTAAACTGACATTTACGGTATGTGTAAACTTCAGCTTCTTACTGCTTAATTCAGCATATGTGTTCTGTTTCTTTGTGTTAATTTCTGCTTCCTTCGGCTTCTATTTACCTGATTTTAGCATTTTTCTGCTGTTTTAGCCATCATTCTGCTATTCTGCTCATTTAAACATTTTCTTTCATCTTTCTGCTACTTTAAGCTTTTTTCAGCTGCATTCTGCTAATTTCAGCTGTTTTCTGTGTTTTAAGCTACTTTTTAGCCCATTTGAGCATTTCTTCAGCTAAATTCACCTTTTTTGTGAAAATTTCAGCTTCTTACTGCTTAAGCAGCAAACTTGTTCTGTTTCATCTTCCTTTGGCTTTTATTTTTTTTCTGCTGTTTTAGCTGTCATCCTGCTTCTGCTAATTTAAACCTTTTGTGCCATTTTCTGCTAATTTCAGCTGCTTTTGTGTTTTTAGCTGCTTTTTAGCTCATTTGAACATTTTATTTCAGCTAAATTAATCTTTTTGTGAAAATGTCAGCTTCTTGCAAAAGAGCAAACATGCTCTTTCTCTTTCTATTTGCTAATTTAGCTACTTTTTATGCCATTCTCGGGCTCTTTTTTTTAGCTATTCAGCAAAAATCTTTAGCATTAAGCATTCACACTGCAATTTCGCAAGAAATGGAAATGTTCTTGTTTACTTTAACCTGACTTTCAGGTAGCTTTGGTCATTAATGGAGTGTTATTTATTTTTATTATTTTATTATTTACCGTTATTTAACCAGGCAAGTCCCGTTGAGATCTCAGATCTCTTTTTCAAGGGAGGCCTGGGCCT
>JARVGW010000323.1:12730900-12768645 GCA_031762495.1 Anablepsoides rubrolineatus
TGACGTATGCTGCAGCGGGAGGGTAGCTCGGCATGGTGTGTCGTAGGAGCTATGAAAGGTCTGTGCGAAAACGACTGTCGAACCACCACGTGACCGGGCGTTGACTAGTCGGCATCGGAGCGAGTATGTTTCAGGCTTAATCGACTATTAAAATAGTTGAAGACTAATGGGATCATTTTAAGAACATGAAAGAGAAACCTGTGCAATGCAATATCTGCAAGGCAGAACTTGCATTCCATGGCAAATATTTTTAGTTAGCATATAGCTAAAATCTAACGATGGTTATATAATAGCAGCTGCATTCTGGCACGATAAACTATATGTTTTATATTCATTTAACGTATGATCCAATTAGTCAACTAATCGAAAAAATAATAGGTGATTAGTCGACTATGAAAATAATCGTTTGTGGCAGCCCTAGAACAAACACACAAAAATGTAGAGGGAAATAGACATTTATTTACCCACTATTATCGTCTGTCACAATTTGTTAGGACTTGTGACCTGTCCAGGGTTTACCTCACCTCTGCTACCTAAAGGATAAGTAGGTGAAGAAAACTGATGTATAACAATGCGTAAGGAACTCATTCCCAAATACACAACACAAGAGAATAGGGAGGTGCCATGTCAGTACAGAAGGGGAGGAGATCAGCTGACAACTATGGCAATTTATCTGATTAAAACAATGTGACAGGCTTACAGTAAATTACCACAAAGACCAAGGAAACTGTGAACCACTACTAAATAGTAAATCAACTTAGATTTAAATTTATTGAGTAAAAATACAAGACAAATTCTGCCCAATGGGCTGAAGAAGTGCGAGTATCATAATGATCTTTGGAGCACGTTTAGAGGGATGACTTTAAACTCAGTCATTACCTGATAAAGAGTTAAACTGCTTTGACAGCGGAGCAAATAATTGGACAAGACAAGAGTAAAAGACTAAGAGAAGACCCTATTGTCTCTTATAGCTTTTATCATCTTCTCCATTTACACAGTCCTTCCCTGAAATATGGACAGCTAGGTCAGGTTTTTCTGTCTTTAGCACTTCCTATTTTTATTGTAAAACAACAACAAAAAAAACTTCAAACATTGCAACTTAAAAATAGGTTGTGTAAAATGTGTTGCACTTGTTAAATGTAGTTAGTCCTTATTACTATTTGATGCATTAAAACAAAAATATAGAAAGAAATAATTGAAAAGGCTTTAAATAAAATAAATAAATAAACAGCTGACATTGGTGTTCTGGCAGGGTTTTTGTAGCCAGAACTGAAACTGATTTAAGACTTTGAAGGTCCAGGTATCCAAAATCTAAAAATCACAACCACATGAAAAAGCCAAACTGCAGCATCTGGGTAAGGCATGTACTCATCCATTAAAACCAACACAGCAGTCTTAAAAAAATGTAGTAAACCGTGACTTGCTTTGTTTGCATTCAACAAACTCTTCCAACTTTTAATTTAAAAAAGGGTTTTGAAAATAAAACGTGAAGACAATCTGATGTATAATGCAAACATTTTTTACCTGGTTTTATTTCTTAGTGTGACCGAACAATAACCCATCGGGTGCCCTTCACATCAAACAAATGTGCAACATTTTCAAAATGAGACATTACAGTGCATGCAATATTCAGCTGTTTAGTCACCATTTATAGTCTGAGTTAATGGGATGTTATATGATGCTGAAGGAAACAGAAAACAATTTATGTTCTAGGTGATTAATAATAGAGAAACAAGAACAGCATCAGACTGTTTTTTAATTATTTTTTGAAAATACCTTAATTAAATACATCCTAGCTACTCATGGATAAAAAAAACAGGTTACCTAAGGAGAATCTTGTTCGCACTAAAAATAAGCGAGTATAATATAGAAAAAAACTATATAGGTGAGATAAAAAACACTGAGTCATCAGAATAGGAGCGATCCAGAGAAAAGAGACAGGGGGGGCGGGGGTGTTCAATGGAATCACAATGGTCAGATTTTTACCCTTACAATGAAAGGCCTGAAACAGAATTCCTGCATTCCTCTGGCTCTATAACAAGCAAGTGAGAAATGCTGCTGCTTAGCACATGTCATTCCATGCTACGTTACCCTGCAATGGCAGTACAAGTGTGAGTTTACCCCGGTATCAAGAATTATGTCGAGAAGAGAAAAAAAAAAAACATTGAAGGGTTGATTTCTGCTGCATATTTTCAGACCACCCACCCAACTCCAACAAGGCAGCTTGCTCAATCAAAGCTCTTGCTCCTTCCCTCGGAGCCAAGGATTTCACCCTGGGGAGCGGGAAAGGTGCCAACCACATGCTAGCACCCATTGCCACAAGCACATTGTGTCGGGTGTGTGTGTGTGTGTGTGTGGGGGGGGGGGGGGATTTACCCAACAAATTAAGACGATGCACTTCTAAATCCTCACTGACAATCCCATCCTGACGAGCATCAATTCAGAGCCTTGTCTCGTGTGTTATCTTTTTAAGTATTGGAAAGTGTTTTTGCTTCCATATACAGATTTGAATCACCTTCAACAACTTAATTTACCATAGTAGAAGGCAATTCCTTTGTATTATTACAGTAGTGTAAATATAACACCCAGCTCTGCTGAAATTAAGATGATCTACACACTCCAAATACACTCAGATATCGGATCTACCATATTGTACAGCACCACTACACAAGGTCCACTACATAAGGGAAGGCAGCTGCAGAAGCACTCTTACATGATCATGTGACCTCTCCTGTCGTCTCTAAAGCCAAACTGGCTGAGGGCACCTTCCTAGCAATGAGCAGCAGACAACAATATCATCTAGCTTTAGAGATCAATATGCACTTCGCTGTAGCCGACCCAGATAATTGGAGAAGCACGGACAGTTGAAATCATTGCTTCAAGATCTTTAAAGCCCAGGTTGAGTCACTATGGCGGTATCGCACAAGACAGACTTTGGCTTGAGGTTATAATCATGTTTTAAAACAGGACTTTAGAACTAAAAATATTAATGATTTAAGCTGATTATTAGGTAATTATTTTAAAAAGTTTTGTGTGTTAGATCATACCTGGCACTAAATTACGTCGTTAGATATATAATGGCCTTCATATGGGTCTAAATACAGGTGTGAACAGCCTCAATGCATACTACAAACATTTTTACTCAAACCACTTATGGAGGTGGTCTGAACATTTTTCTGCAGTAATGTTAACACACAGCTCTGCTGTAGGATCTCCTACTGAAGAGCCCACTCAAGCAGCAGTTATTACTTGTAAATAAAAGTAAATTCTGCTTCAGAATCCAGCTGATTTATGATAATTAAACAGACAATATTGGAAATATTCAGATTTTTTTGTTTGTTTTGTTTTGTTTTTTGCCTCAAACGTTTTGGTGGGATCTTATAAATCAGAATGGTTTGAAGGACGCAGTCAGTGTGGTGAGTTTCTCTTTAGTTTGCTTTTTCTGGTTGTTTTAGTGCCAACTAGATGCACTATGGTCACTGTGAGTTATGATATGCAGGGTTATGTGGCACTATATTTACCTAGTTAAACAATGATATTACCTGCAGGGTGAAGCTGTGTAAAACAGCTGATTGCTGCCAGTACTCCGTTTTACTGTAGTAAATTTTTATAGGCAAAAATCTTCCGTCTGCTCTGGCACTGAGCTTTGTAAAGTCAATTATTGCTTTATTAATTTCTCCCAACTGCAAAGTGCAACACAAACAGATCTAAACTGTGTTAATAAAAAAAAAGATACGGTTCATATGTTTGCATTTACGTAATCCCTACAGAAACATCACCAGACCTTCTATCACACTGATCTGACAGCTCTCTGACTGAAGTGGCTGTGTGTCTGTTTGTGTGTATCTGCATACAAAGCTGGTAATTGACATCCAATCACAAAAATGTTTTGGGGTTTTCATTAGACTTCCAGGAACACATTTATTTAGAGCTTTTCACTTAAAATCAAATCACCAAATACAGTGTCGTCTTAACAGGACCTTAGACAAACAACCCCACAACACATTACTAAAGAAGCAGAAGTTCGACACTTCTTACATGATTCTTGACGCAAATGCAAATGATTTTACATTAATGCAACAACAAGCCAGCTGAAGGAATGTGAAAATAGGTGTCCTCTGCATCCACTGAAAAATAAGTCAGTATAATGTACTGAACCACAGCTTATTCAGCACAAGTTGTTTGCCAATTATGAACTTTTATAATCAGGGATGTCCAGTCCTGGTCCTCGAGGGTCGCTATCCTGCATGTTTTACTTGATTCCCACCTCCAACACACCTGATTCAGTGGTAAAATTACCTCTTCAAGTTCTGCAAAAGCCTGTTAATCCCTTATTCATTCATATCATGTGAAACCTTTAAAACATGCAGGATAATGGTCCGAGGACAAAGATTTGGAACTGCTGCTTTACAATATAGACTATTCAGACTAATAAGACTAATAATAAAAAGATGGGTTGTTGTACATTAATATTTGTTTTTTTGTCGTTGTTGTTTTCATTTTGAAAAAACACCAATAAGAGGGAACTCGAGTTTATCTGTGCATATTTATAAATCCAAATCCATCTATGTATGCGTTATTCACAAACCAAACAGCCGTGGCACATGGCCACATCAGTGTGTACTTACATCCATTAAGCTAGGAATGCAGAATCAGCTGGAAGACAAAATCATTGTTTTTATTGTAGTGTTATTTCACACAAACAAGCCAATTTGGGCCTTTGACTACTTCGGTTACCAGCTCAAAGGAATATTTCTACCTTTGCAAAGCTGGACATTCACACAAGACATGATTTTACAACAAATGTATGCCCAGTGAGAGGGGACACGTGTTAGATGTGAAATAAACTTTCTACTTTCGTTCCAGACTTTATTTACTTTTATTTTGTTTCCTTTGAATCCAAACTTGTGTTCATCTTGCAAACTTGCAAAACAATAGACTGTATTTTTAAATAATATAATGGTGACATGTTGCAACCAACGTCAGGCAGTGACTGGCATCTGGTAAAAGGTACACACTATACCAGCACTACAATTGTTCAGTATCCATGTTAATGCATACTAGCACAGGTATCCATATGTAATTACTTTTATTCAATTGTCCCACAAGCTAAATGCTACTATAAACTTCCCCTGGCAGAAAAATTTTGTTCAAACCATTAACATGTGATATAACATGACAGTGCTCAAGTATGGAAGGAATCTTTACATTACGTTTGACATCGCTATTGTACATTTCTGTTACTTTTGATGGCCAAACATGAGGCTCCAAAAGAATTTTCAAGTTATACATAATGTAAAATATTTTTTCCACTTGTCTCCTGAACTTGCTTTTGCCCAATTCTTGGATGGCACAAAGTGCAATTGAATAAATTTTAGAAACACATAGTGTTAAACCAAGAGGGTTCCCCCTAACATGCTGATGTTGACACAGACACAAAGGGAAGCTGATCTGAGATCAGCTAATAACACGACAACAAGTCACAAAGCAGAGACGGAGTTAATAATCCCCACTTCATCTCTTCCATGTCAAAACCCTCTCGGCTTTCCATCAACCATCTCTGCTTCACTTAAGATGTCTATTCTTTACCGTTTCACCCTCCCCTCCCATCTCTGTGCAGCAAAACCCGGCCATTACCCCACAGATCATCCCTCACGCCCACCCAAGACCTGTCACACTACTGTTTCCATGACGACACAAATGCAGAGACAGCAGGGTGAGATGCCCAGAGAGACAAGGCAAACAGATAACAAGGAGAAGGGCACAACGTGTCAAGAATACAGTGCAGACCTCGCAGCGTGTGTGATGGACAGATAACATAATGTAATCCAGTCTGTTAAATCTTAACTCAAATCATGTTTACCTAGTTTTTGCCTGTTTTTCTTTGAACATAGTGCACTTCATGTCTAACTTCCAGTTGAGTTTTAAACTTTCATTTGTCCTTCCAATATCAAGCAAATAGTATCACAGTTATTAAGATTGACTGTGTTGTCTTGTCACTATGCTCTTTTTTTTTTTTAACCCTCCTGCTGCTCTTGAGACAAGATGACCCATGAGGCCCAAGTGTTAAAACTGAGACCTCATGGGTCATTTTGACCCAACCTACACTAGTTAAATTCAGGGTCACAACTCCTTTCAAAAACTTTACAATCATCGTAATATCAGTGAGAAGAGTAAATACTGCAAAAGACTAAACTTGTTCATCGACAATTACTTTTTTATGTTTTGCTGCTGAAAACATATGTGGCCAATTCAACAGACTCTCAGTGGCCTTGGTGTGCAGTCCTAGTTTAGAGGATAGTGATGACAGAAGAGAAAGTGAGGAATGAGGAAACTGTGGGTTCATCATCACAATCATTGATGCCACTGCAATATTAAACAACGATTTCACACATTGTAAGTAGTACTAATATTGTACAGCCCTTGTCACAAGGCTTTATTTTGTGTTATTTTATATTAAAAACAATCTCAAAATCTGGTGTATTGAATCAACACACATTTTTAGTAAAATTATAAATGTATTAAATTGGGAAATACGTCTAGGAGAAAAACACTTAATAGAAGCCACAAAATAGTAACTTTTTATCTGCTTTAATTTATTTTAAAAGGGGCTGGTGTAGTTTGGTGGTCAGCACTGATATCTTGTAATCCTGAGGCAGCTGGTTTGAGCCCAGGTTGTGTCAGAAAGGGCATCCGGCAAAAAACTATTGCCAAATCTTTCGTGCAAGTTTGCTCATTGTGGCAACCCCTGCAGAAGGGAGCATCTGAAAGAACATTAGGAGAGGTTTTTTTTTTCAAGTTCAAATCAAATTTTATCATCTTTAGATCCTAAGGTGTCCTGTGTTTTCTCTGAGAATGAGGGAACAAACTAAAGCAATGAAATAACACTCGGGATGTCCATTGATTTGTGAGGACCAACCTATACAATTTTTATCCTAACAATAGTGCGTCAGTCATTTAAGTTTAACATCACAGAGGCTCTTGACTACATAAATTTAAATATTGGACTGATATATTAGCGCAACAGAAGGCTAACAAACTACAGCGTGTGCAACAGAACAAGGGTCAAACGACCGACTACTGTATCACTCAGGTGATGCAACAGGGCAGCAGATCACAGGGCAAAAGTCACTGCATACATGACAAGACTACCATCAAGGGAGCACTGAAACAGATTGCTCAAGTTATTTAAATTGATGGCAGAACAACAACACAGTGGTTAGCGCTGATGCCTCACAGCAAGAGGGTCCTGGGTTCGATCCCCGGTAGGGACCTGGGGTCTTTCCGTGTGGAGTTCGCATGTTCTCCACGTGCTTGAGTGAGTTTTCTCCAGGTACTCCAGTTTCCTCCAACAGACCAAAAACATGTACGTCGCCTTCAGGCCTCCCTTGCAAAATAGATAGGTGATTTCAGTGGGATTTGCCTGGTTAAATAATGGTAAAATAAAAATAAATGGACATTATATGGCAAGAAGCTACAATTATAATTCAACTGCTGGATTGCTTAAGACCTATGTTTAAAAAAAAAAGGGCATTTACAAGCAGAGCGATTAAATCTGAATCATGTTACAGGGCAGGTATCACCATGACACACACCTGTTCAAGGAAAGAACTACTTTCAGGAAACACCCAGAGGTATGTGCCAAGTTAATATAGCAACTTCCAGGCAGTTATTCTCGTATAAACTTTCACACAAACAGGACTTAGATAAATGCTTTTAAAAATTCACCCCCAGTTCTTCGTCAACCACTTTCTCCTTTGTTGCTGTTATTATTGATTATGAATAAACCTAAGGCCTCTTTACTTTGAAGCAGAAACAAAATAATAAGTTGAACATTCAACTATGCTACAGACACTGAAGGAATGCAGACTTGAATCTGAACAGGACTGCATTCCTCGTCACATGAAGAGAGCATCACAAATGTCAGAAGCCTGATCCTCATCCTATTTATTTCACTCAAATTTAACATCAAGCCAGCGTAATTGAATTATTTTGCTTCTTTCAAGATGGAAAAACATTCTGCCATTATGCACCAACCTTCTTTCACAGACTCATTTGCCTATTAATACCTACTTTCCTTTTTGATGCTTAAAGCACAGGATGGATCATATGTGATATGTCTTTGCAGCTCTATTATGTTGAAAATGCCACATCAATGTCATGTTTAAAAGAATGATAAAGATTAGACTGTTAAAAAACATACTAAAATATGCTCCCTGGTTTGACATTGTTGCAGACATAATGGTCCATGGTGACCAGATGTACTACACAGTTTACTTCATTTCCAAACTGAAAACATTAAGTAAGGGTGTCTCAATCAAACAACAACAACAAATATTGGTCTGATATAATAAAAAAAAAAGAATATCGGAATATATATCGGCCTGCATTTAAAATCACAGCTAAGCACTCCGAAGCAGTCCATTCCAGTAGTCCGCTCAGGATTTCTATCAAGCAGCGCTTGGATCCAGCATAAATAACTTAAGCGACCTTGACTTATTATTTTACACTATTTTGTTTTTATTTGATTTATTGAGGTAATTTTCAAGGTTTTCCATTTTATTATTTATTTGTTGTATTTGATTGTATAATAATATTCTTATTTTTAAGTAAAAAAATGATGGAACTCACTGGTTAATAATAAATGGGACCAGTATTTCTTATAGGTACTGTTGTTGACTATTGTTTACTTTTTGATTTGATCAAGACTTTTTGAGATCCCATATACTACAAAAAAAGTAATAAAGGTATGTAGTATTTGTTCTAATATAGTATCAGGTCTATATCGGTATGGAAACAATACACAAGGCTGAAATATTGGGATCATATCAGAAGTGAAAAAGTTGTATTGGGACACCCCTACCATTAAGTGACTTCTTGTCTTATAAGGGCACTTTCATTAATGAGACCATTCTCATCAGGTCAAATATTAAATATTTTACCCTCAAAAGTTTCCTTTCGTACAACCACAGGCAGCTACAACTGAAATTCATCGCAACACACTTTGCACAGAAGCGATGAAGTCGCAGCCAAAGAGCAGCTGAACAACATGTCGTGTTAGATCTCGTATCAGCGATGTGACAAGTACTGTGCACCATCAGGTGGGCAGAGTGATGCAACAGAGGCTGCTCAACTGGTTCCACGGGAGGCGTTCCTCCAGAATTACGGAGAGAAGTGCTGACACTCATTGAAATGACACAAGCTGTCTGCCTGTATAGTCCTGAATCAGTCAAGCAGAAGGGCTCTTTAGAAGGAGAGCACTGCACTCGAGACACAAGCACAACAAGGCAACAAGACTAAAAACCCTCCAAGCAGCATCCCCCCACGCTGCATCAGTGCCTTGGATTTTTTTTTTCTTCAGAAAAGCACTCAGTTGAAGGTTCAAACAAGGCTGTACAGTATATTGTATCAGTGTCAACAATGAGAAACGTGCAAGGATGAAAGAGTTCAGATAAAGACAAATTAAATGAAGTTCTCTTTTCGCATCAGCAGCTGGATGTGAAACGAAAATTCAAACCGAACCCACATTCTCCTAAAATGATCAAAGCACATTTTAAAAGTTGCACAATTTCGGCTTATGCAATGAGTGACAAATAATTACAGTTTTTAGTGAGTCAATTGTATTTTTAGCCCAGGATTATTTTTATGTTTAGTGTGTTGTTAAAATAAGCAAGGAGTTACACTGACAGGTGATCGGTCTTTTAAATTTTAAAAGCAGCAACACTCTCAAAAATGTATTTACTTTTTACTTATCTCACACCGCAGTTCTACCTCTATGTCCACCGTGACAATATTTGTGTGCAAGCTATAGTATTAGTGTAATACCATACTTGTTCTATACATAATTACAACTACTGTAAAACTGCAGGCACGATAGGGTTTCCTGTTATGGCAGCCAACTTTCTTGACAACTTTCTTTCTGACGTTTCAAGCTTTAGAGTAGATAATCTGGTGGTTCAGAGTACCGATAATAAATGCCAAACAGAATAGGAGAGACAGCAAAGAGGGAGGAAAAACAAACAAAAAATTCCTCAGTTAAACTCACATGGCAAGTTGTTAAAGAAGCTTCGTTACAACCACATCACTAGCTTGACACATACTGCTGAGGGCTGTCTTCGACTCATATTCTGCCAAAAAAAGAGAGCGAAACTAGCCACCAGCTACTCGGTTAGCATGCTAAGTGTGCTCCAGTAAAAACAGGCGAACTTCGTCCAGCGTTGAAGGAACGGGTCACTCGCTAACTCAGCACAAAAAACAATGACACATGAAAGTAAAAATGTGCACGTCAAATTGAGCATTTTTGATGAAACACACACGTGGCTGGCCCCCTCACGAAACATGACGGCACATAACAAATCCAGTAGCGCTTTTTGCAAGCTTCATGTCTACGGCGTTTAATTGAGTTATCTGCAGAAAACACAACTGCTGCCACAAGTAGCGAGCTTTAGCCGAGATGCTAACGCTTGCTAACAGGCTAACGCCGAAGCGAGAGAGCCTCTGTCAGACAGACCCACAACCGAGATTGAAGCCCTCTCGCGCTGAATCGTTCATTTCATATTTAAAAAAAAAAAAAGACACGATTTCCTCCCTGCGTGGAGTACAGACACGCGTGGCTACTTACAAAGTGGCACTTTCGCCGAGTCCTCGCTGTTAAAATCCGTTTAATCGAAGCAACTCTGACCTTCGCGGTAGTGGAACAACATTTCTGCTGGCTAACTGCGCCGCCATGTTCCTCCTACTCTGCAAACCCAACGCTGAGTGTTTATCTGACTGGTAGCTGCTATCCTCCCCCACACCAAACCAAATCACGGGGCTCCAGCAGCAACTCGCCGCCGAAGGGGGGGCGGCTCGTTTGCAAACCCAGTCCGCTTTACCTGTGAGGATGAAGGTACTCGCTGTTCGATTAATCAACATCGGTTTGTCGACATTTATTCCGCCGGCGGCCGACTGTTGCCTGGAGTCATCACACTGTTTTAATGCGTGCTGTGGTTGGAAAGATGCAGAACAACATTTCATGCATTCTTAAGAAAGAAAATGCACTGTACAGCCTATTTCTCCTTAGATAGAGAGAATAAAAACGACAAAATAATGCATGTAACATTAAGCTCTTAAACATTTGTGTATTATGCTTTAAAATGATCACAATAAGCACCCCTTTGGAAAACAAAACTAACTTATTTTTAAAACATTAAAATCCAACTATTAGTTTGCAAATCACTGATAATAAAGTGATAATTAAAAACTTCACTAATTCAGAAAAGTACAAATGGTGTTCAAATGTGCTTTGAGATACTGCTGTTTTTATTCCCTTTAATTCTTACAAATAAGCATGTCCTACTTAATAAGATATTTAAATAAACAGTATTTATAGTCAAAATGTAAGGAAGTAAGCAGTTTTTTTTCTTTTCCAGTTGAAACTTGTGCAACACCACCTCCAAGTGGTAAGTTGCTTCTAGTCTAAGTTAAGGTCATGTCCTCAATTTTTGAGGTTGAATAAAGATTTGTATGGTAGAGCTGTGAGTGGTGGAGCAGGCGCGCCTCCAAGAACCTTTCAAAAAGGGGGCCCAGGGGCTGACCACTGGGGTGGCCCACCAAAAACAAAAGTCATAACAGTTCATATTCATATTTGTTTTTACATAGTCATAGATAGGTTTTTGGAAAATACTGATATAGGCTCATTTTAGTTTCTGATGTTACAATTCATATTACAAACTGAGAACCTTTCAGCTTACTATAACTGGTCTTCTCATCTTTAAATTCCTATTCATAAATTAAAGGCCGATCAGATCTCTCTTTTTTCCAGTTTATAGTCGAACCTCAAAAATACATTAATTTCACACTCAAAGCTTACCAGTTGATAACTTTCTGCAAGGTTCATTAGACTTCAACCAGTGAATTGTGAATATATATTTTGCTGACAAACATAATGCCACACATTGAACTTGTGAAATGCATTGTGAACAATTCAGCTACAACCACTCCACATTTTTGGACAATATCTGCAAAATTGATTGAGTTATAGTAATTTTTTTGTGCTTTCTAAAGTCAGTTGGCTGTGGCAGCCCTTTTAATCCTTTAGGGGGGTGTAAATTGTGACAAATGGATTATACGTAACGTTTTATTTATATATATATAAATATATAACTTTGGCCATACATAGTAAATTTATCATTAATTTCATTTTAATATTTTCATAAACTTACATTCTTATTTTTCTTTAAATGTGATTTTAGATAAACAACTGCATAAGCTAAATTGACTAAGCAAAGGATTAGTTTTAATCTCATTTTGACAAATATGTCACATGGAATTTTTCTGTATAATTTAGAGTTTATTGCCCCATGGGGCTTATATATTTCAGCTACATTTGACAAACCTATTCTAAATCAAATTGTTGTAGGAATGCTAAGAGAAAAGTAAGTAAATGATCTTAATGGTCACAGTAGCTGCCTAGCTGCACAAAGACTTTGGAAATAAAAACGTCAGTACCCAGAGTTCCTCCCTATATTCTCAAGGCTGAACCAGGAGTGCTCACTAAAATGGTTCAAATTTGAGTGTTGTACAGTTTTAGCACTCTGTTAGGAATCACTCTCAGCTACAATACCAAATTTTAGCTCATTTGCTCCACAAAACCTTGTTTTTTTTCAGACTGTAGAAAATGTGTTTGAATTTATACAATAGCAAGTAAAGTGATCATAGTAGACATAATCTTTATCTCAGACATAAACCCAAAATAAACATTTTAGCACATATCATTTTTTTCTGTCCACATAACACTTTATTATTAGGCTGGTTTTAATTTTATAAAAAAAGATTTATAATCGCCACTGTCATGATTTAATGTATTACACTGAATGCCCTGTGGTTGATTACTCTATAAATATACAGGAATTAAGTCATCATTCTGTTTACATGTATTGGGCTTCCAGCTACAAATATCCTACATTTTTCAGAATAAAATTTAACATAAAACAGATAGAATAGATATTTTAGTTTCTAGTAAGAATTATTATTTCTCATATCCATAACTGTTCTCTAGTCAAGAAGATTGTGAATATTTGGTCCCTGGTAAGACATCAGCCGTCCTAGGAAGAATGACGTTTGAGATATCTAAAATGTTCGTGGATAGGGGGAAAATGGGTTAGATATCAAAATGTTTTTTTTTTTTTGGACAATAGGAATTCTAAATGGCCATTTAAAATGTTTTAAGGCTTTTTTGGACATCTTTTAGTTCCCCCCCCCCTGTAAATCTAAATTGTAGCCTATCTTTTATTAATAGGGATGATTTTATACAGCTTTTATTTGATTTCTGATCAACTAAAATGAAAATATTTTAATGCAGTCTGAGTTCTGAACTTTTACTGCAGCCTGGATTGTTACAAGGTGGAAACTGCACCAGTGTATTTTTACTTTTACCATCAAATAAAACATTTCCAGAGAACTTTCTTGTAATTCTCAATTTTCCAATAAAGACTGTTGATTTCCACAAACTGTGGTTTGTCATCTGTGCTGTCAAAACAACTTTTCTGAATACATGCTTTTTTAAATATTGTTTTATTTCTTTACAAGATAACCCCCCACACAAATTGAGAAACCAAAAATACTGTTAATCATAGCTAAAATGACTAAATGGGTTTATTTTAATATTTTTTTTACAATGTTTGTGTTACCTGGGTAACTGAACCTTTTAAATACAGTCGATCGGCCTCCGTAGCTTTATGGCGCGTAGTAAAAGGCAAATGGTCAGCAACAGTCAACCAGGCCCATTTGGCACAGTCAATAATGGGTATGGAGATGAGAAAATATAAATATATTCCATTTGTAGTCCATGCTTTTACAATAAATCATTCTTTTGGACTTTTTTTTAAGCTAAGCAGTAATCTCAGGACCAAACACATGATGAAACCACTCCAATAAAAACATTAGAAAAGGCCACACTACACAAGACAATCATTCAGTCTAAATCACTAAAGGGATGTTTTTGCCGATTTCCATTTCATACAAAGACCCACAAATAAAAACTAAAGCACAAAGTGTTAATAACAGCATTATGAATACAGCTGTCAGCAACAGAGTCCATGTAAACTCATGACAAGTGTGTTCTGTTGTGATAAAGCTGTTCTAATCTCAGATCATTTAGTGCTACATCAGGTTACCAATTGTCTCCTGGAAGTTTTGTACAATACTGAGCCATAAATGTACCTTACAGCATAATGACTCCTGCTATCCTTGGTTGCCTTTGTACATTCTAGTTTAATATGAAAAAAAAAAAAGTTAAACTTGTATAGCTTTTTTCTATTTCTAGGTGGTCTGCATATGTTTGAGGTGGCGTAAGCGGGTTAGATTTTGACTATTTTTCTCTTATAGATCGAGATAATCTACTCTTTAAAAAAAATGGAATTTATAATCACCTGCATATAGCTTCCAAGATAAAAACAGGTGTCATCTGCAAAGAAGCTGAGCTAATGGTTACAAACAAGGCAGGGGAGGAGAAAACAAACTGAAAAACACACTCTGATATGGAGCGATTGCCTGGTTATTTGTGAAGCAATGTTCTGAGCCATAAAGAAAAAAAAAAGTATCTTATCAGCAATGACTTCAGTCAGAGCATAGACAAAACAGCTGTAGCATCTCAAGTATGTAGAATTAGAGGAAGAGTTGTTTTAGAATATTAAAAATTAGTCAATAGCCTAGCCTAGTCAAAGACTTGTGCTCTCTTACTCCATACTTTGTGGCGTATGACTGATGTCAAAGCTGATCATGTATATCATGGATGACTTTGACAGAACCAGTAAAGAAAAAAAACCCAATAAAAATAGACCATCCCTTTAAGCTTTAAACGACCTGAAGTGGGAGAAACAAACAGTGAAGTGATCGTTCCTGATATCTTTATAATTACACACTGTACAAAAACAATTCATATCAATAGGCACTTCTTAAATAAGGTCTTTTCCTTCAGTTTATTTGAGTTAATCCCCCCCCCATTCAATATGGCACGGCAGGGCAAAGACTTGGAAAAACAAGCTAAAGCTAAACAGCCCTGGGAATTCCAGCTGGGAGGTCTGTCCTGTGTGGGGAGTTGAAAACGCTCATCAGGGTCAAGGAGCTGAGGAGTCCGCTGGCTGGACACGGCCATGAAGACCCCAGGAGAGGTGGATCTTTGAGAAAGGTGTGTGTGTGTGAGAGAAAGAGAGAGAAAGGGGGAAATGACTCAGGGGAATGTATTCTTTTGTTTTTCTTATGAGGACTTCTCTTTTCTTGATCTTGGTGAATCAGCACCATGAGAGTTCACTCCATTTACTCCATTGGCTAGAAACACACAACACAAGCAAGTTTCAATAAAGACCACCGCAGAAGATTTCAACAAATGTTGGCCTTTTTTTTCCAGCATAGACGTTCACATTTCTGTTTACACATCAATGCTCTCGCCCGCTCACCTTTGTCTTTCTTTGATTTGCTCTTGGTAGGAGCTTGTTTCTTTTTCAAGCTCTGAGCCTCGTTATGCTCTCTCCACCGGCGCAGCTGAAAGTTGATAAACTTCCACATCATGAAGGCCTGCGTGAAGCAAATGGCTGCCAGGACGGTCATCCTAACAGACGAGAGGCAACAAATATGTGCATGAGAAGAAGATGGGAAACTGTCGAACGTATGAGTCATCAAATGTTTAAGGAGGAGATTCATCAAGCTTCATGTAGCCACAAACAGCTCTTCTGTCTGCCAATTCCTGGTCAACTCTTTGTCCAGAACCTCATAAACAGGGTTCAACAAATACCACTGCCCAACTGCCCGGGGCAGGTAAACAACCTCTTTTATTTATTATTGTATATGGCCATTTTATCGAAAAATTCTGCAAATAAATGAAGAAAGCGTTTTAAAACATGTATACAGAGAATAAACCCTCAATTTCCTCTTCCCACTGTAGAAAAGCTACTCATGCACAACTGAAATATTGTGTCACGGGGGAGGATCATAATTTTCCCTCCCGCTGCACGTCACGCAGAGTGAAACATTAACAACAATTTATTTTTTCACAAGTTGTCGGAGAAAAATAAATAGTTTTTTTATTTATTGTTACCTGCAGAGAGGAAAAAAATTCCTTCAACAAGTCCACCTCGCTAATGTAACAGTGTGCTTCTGCTCTGAGCGACCCTCTGAGCGGTTCATTTCAGCAGCAGGTGGAAGCTCACTGTATGGCAGGCTGTTATTACATTTATTCGGCTTCAACACACTCACATCCCAGATATCTGAAATTACCGTATGTTATGAATAGACATATTGTTTTTGGAAAATAGGGGGCAGATTTGATAAAAAAAATTTCTTCACTCTGCACCATTCATATTCAGAGTATTATTTACTTTGGTTTTAATGCTGTGCATAGACTTTGTTTTTATTAATGAAATAAAATAATAAAAATACCTATTTGAGATATCACTAATTTAATTCTGACAAGTTTAAATGACTTCAGATTTACCGTACTAATAAGTTGTAGGGAGACTCCAGTTTAAGATATATTAAATGTACTTTTAGATACGAGATAGCCTGTATAAGATTCAATCACAGTATTTATTCATGTATAATACGATCATAATTTTTTTAAATTAAAAAGCGTAAAAAAAATCTAATCATCAATAACCCATGTATAATACTACACCCCCCTTTAGGGTTAAATTTCTAGTTTTATACATGAATAAATACATTAATACAAATTGCACACTTTATCATGTTCTGTAATTTGTATTTTAAAAAATCTGCACATTTAATAAATACTTGTGGTTTTTCTGCTGTTGCTCACCATTCTGTTTTCATAAACAGCTCTTCCAAGGCCAATACTCTAGGAGAAACACTGGAAAGATCTAAAAAGTTTCATTGAAAATGTTTTTGATAATGTTTTTGAGTGACTCAGTCTGCAACGTTTGCATCTGATGTCCTGCTAATATTTTTGTACGAAAAATGGTAAGAACAGTACATATTTTTCAATTTTTTTAATGAAATTTTGAACCTTTTTGTTTCAGGCAGGTAACCTTTCATATTGGGCAGGTAACATTTGACATCACCTGTTGGGCAGGTAAAAAAACACAAAAAAAAAACACAACATCTTGTCAAACCCTGCTTATATAGAGCCAAAGTTAAAGTGGTTTTGAACACTTACCGAACAAAGAAAATGTTGAAGTTCCCTGCAACCAAATCGAAGCCTTGCTTCTCAGCTGTGGAGAGGCCAAAGCCCACGGTGAGGACCGACAGGGACAGAGTGAGCAGCCGTCCAAGAACAAACAAGACGGCCCAGAGGGTGAAGCTATGAGACCAAAAACAGGAGCATTCAAGACTTTCGAAATCCAGTATTGGACTCTGTGAATGTTATAGACTTACCCCATTTGGTTGCTCTCGTTGCTGAAGTAGATCAGGCGTGAAACGTGGAACAGGAACTCAACGAAATAGTGTGAGACCATCAGGACCAGGCCCAAACGGTTCAGACTGGAACACACAAAAGCAGGCATCTTTAAAAACACTGTAAAAGGCCGTAGCCTACATACAACCCCCTCATAATTACGCTCCTAAACGCAGCTTTTCGTAGGAGGCAGCACTTACTTCAGAACGTAGGCGCCAGCGATGTGAACCAGGTACAGGAAGATGTACACAAGCTGGCGTGGAATATCCTCCTAAAAAGGGTAAACACAAAACGACGGGAGGCTGAGAGTGGTCAAAATATTTACAGCAGTGTGGTTCTGCACGGTCATTTCAGCAAGAAGCGTATCATTCTTCGAAACAATAACACATGGCCACAAGGAAGTCAAACAGGAAGAGGCCAAACACAAGTTACAGTACGTCATCCTAGCCCAAACACAGTGCTTCCACCACAACCTCAAACACACACTTACTTTCTTCGTCTTTTGGAAATAAAGTTCTGGGAGAGCATGTAACCAGTAACCCAGTTGACAAATGTAGAAAAATTTCATTTGGAACCTGGAAGAGAACATTTGTAGTCTTTTAGCACTCTTAAAAGGACTTAAGTGTCAGGTATTTGTTTCAGTTTATCCATAAATAACCAACATGATTCTACAGACAACAGTGCAACTTACGGCATCAGCGTGTGAGGGTAACCCTCCCACAGAGAGACGGGATTGGACAGGAAGTTTTCCTAAGAACAAAGAGGCTTTTTAAATTCAGTGTAACCAAAAGCAAGCAAACAAAAAAAAAACTTTAAAAAAATCACACAATACAAGCTAAAAGGCTGCACATACAGAAAGCAGGATGCTTGTGCCCCAGCCGAAGGAGAACAAGTAGAAGGCGCTGAGCTGGCCCGACTCATTAAACTTGCTGTGTTTGGTTTTAGAGAAGTGCTTCTTCCTGTTGATTTTCTGCAGGGAAAAAAAAGGAACAAAAATAACATTTGAAATGTTTATCATCCCTTAAAATGACTGCATATTGCCCGCCACCGGTCATGCAGCTTTAGCTGTCTTTTTAAAACCTTAAAAATAAAGTCGTGCGTTGTTTTTCCAAGGTAATCCAGAGCAAAATATCAGATTCAGAATGTGTTGGGAATGACTCTCAGCTACACCCTCATCAAATTTTAGCTTAATATCTGTAAAACCGATTAAGTTATAGTCATTTTTGTTACAACTAAAGCCATATTTCCTATCCTGAATTTGACTGTTAGTTAATTTTGCAGGAATACGAACATATAGAGCAATCTCACAGATTTTTTCAAGTCTTACAGATTTTTTCAAAACCTCATTTTCAAATTTATCTAACATGTCAGAGCCTGTAGGATGGTTTAAAAAGCAATAAATAACATCAAATAGCCATCTTCCAACCTGTTCTGCCCCTAGAAATAAGTTTTGAAGTTTTTCCACTCTCCTCTCTTCAGGCGCTTTCATGTCCGCAGCTGACAGGAACCCCCCACCGCGGGTGCCAGTTGTACGGATTTTTTGCAAAAATTACGTATTTTCGAGGCTTTTTATACAGGTAAATGTCCGAAAAGGTTGACATGTATGTCAGTAGCTCATGAGATATATAGTTAACAAACAGAAACAGATATGCACGCACACACACACACACAGTCTGCCTGTGCCTTCCAGTGACGGGTGATATGTTTTTTTATTTTATTTTATATCTGCTGATGAATAGGTCTCACTTACATCCAACACATACTCTTGGATGATGGCGTGCATGATGATGGCCACCAGCATGTAAAAGAAAATGGTCGCCAAGTCCTTGATGCCGTGGTGGAAGTGGTTCACCGCCGTCTCGTCTGGGCCTTCTGTGGTACAGACACATCATCAGGACCGACTCAAAAAAACACACACACACCTGGTTCATGAGACATTTCTTTCACTTCAGGCAAAGACAATTCCAAGTATAATCATCCCAAATCCCGAAAGGGTGGAGTTTGGATTAGTGAGTCTCGACTGAGCTGAATTACAACATAAACTAATGAAAGAAAAAAAAAGAAAAACTTATATGCACATCTATTTTAAAAAGAAAGAACACCAGAAATAAATCCAACTGTTTACAAAAGTCAGCAATGACCAAAAATCCCCATCTCTATGTAAAGATTTGTCTAATAAAAGAGAAAAGTTGCAAATAATTTCCAGAAACAGGTCAGCAGTAAAGTGTCACACATAAAAGTAACCAGCTGGAAACCTGCACACCTTAAAGTTGTGCAACACAGTTTGAATAAATCCAGAGGTCGTGTGTTCTTTCAACAAAAGTGCCTGAAACTGGAAAAGAAACGGCTAACCTTGAAAGAAGCAGGACGCTGAATTGTGAGGCCTATATTGCACCTCAGCCTAAATTCATCCTGCGCAACCTTGCCACTAGAGAACTTTATAAATCAGGCAGACTAAATTTAGCTCCAATGAGGGGGGGGGGGGGGGGTTAAAGAAAAAGAACTCTTAAATGGGTTTGTCTAAGGCCAAGTAAGTACCACTCTGGAATCTAAATGAGAAGCTTCCAGCAGGAAAACATTATGTTACAGAGTAAAACAACACATTTAACACACACAGCCACATTCCGGTATTTTCCTTACCATTGTTTGAGATGGTCACATTGTACTGGACAGTAATAAATATTACTGCAAACTTTGAGGTGACCTGTGGATTAAAAACATGTATATAAGCAACAAGAGAATACTCACATGAACAAGTATTTATGTGTTAATGTTGCAATAAACCTGAGTATGAATGAAAGAGAATGAGACACTTAGTAAATACCAATGACATAATAAGTTATAATTATGAGACATTAAATGACTTAAAATTCTAAGTCATATTTATAACACTTCATAATATGTCATATGTACAAGAGGGATTATAAAAACACACAAAGTCCCATTATATAGATGCTTAGTCAAATAATGAGCAGCAAGCCATGCTACTGAAAGACCAAGTCCCAAAAATGAGGCTCTAATTCATAATAATGAGACTAAGCCATATTAATGAAACACTAAGTCATATCAATGAGAAGCTAATTATAAAGACTAAATCCTAATTATGAGACAATAAGCCATATTGATGAGAATTTAAGTCATAAGGAAACTCTAAACCAGAGGAACCCAAAGTGGGGCCTGCAAATATGGCCGGCCAAGCCATTTGAGTTGGCCCACCAGCAGGCTGTAACCTGTTGTATGTAGAAATAGTATTTCAACTCAGTCATTTCATCCATTGGCCCAATGACTATATAAGGGGCTGTAGTACAGATAGTTTTCACTCATGGTTCTGACTTTATCTTTGATATATCAGGATTAAACACTAAACGTGAAATACATGTAACGAGTGATATTTAGATTACATTTAACCCCACATGTAGATTTGCACACTTTATAAGGCCAGAAAAACTCATATTTTATCAATTTATGAAATTTCCCATGAGCCTTTGCTACTTGAGTGTATGGCAGACTTTCTCCAAGTGCACAGACTAAAACTAAAGCGAGCCACCACACTGGCTGCTAGCTTAATCGTTACAGAATAAGGGACTTTACTAAAACAGTATTTGTATTTCATGTATGATATTTAGGGCTGCCACAAACGATTATTTTTATAGTCGACTAATCACAGATTATTTTTTTTCGATTAATCGACTAATCAGATCTGATTAGTCAATATATTAATTGAATAAAACATACAGCTTATTGCGTCAGAATGCAGCTGTTATTATATAACCATTGTTAGATTTTAGCTTAAAAAAAAAAATCGATTAATCGACTATTAAATTAGTCGTCAACTATTTTAATAGATGATAGCCCCGGATAGATTTTCATTTTGGCCCCCCTGCTCTAAACCCTTTCGATGAGACTAAACCATATCAATAAGAAGAACCTAAGTCATAACAAAGGGACACTAATTCAAAATGAGACTAATTCATAATAATGAGACACTAAGCCATATCAAAAATAAGCTAAGTCATTTCAATAAGAAGCTAATTAAAGGGATGCAAATTCATAAGACTAATTCCTAATGAGACTGAGCCATATTAATGAGACAATTCCATGTTAATGAGATATTAAGTCATATTATTGAGTTGCTAAACCATAGTTATAAGATGATGTCATAATAATCTAATGCTAAGTTATAATTATGAGTTGTTAAGCAATATTTTAAGTTAAGTAAAATTACTGAGAAACTGAGTGATAACAATAAGACATTAAAAAGCAATACTTATGAAACCCTGGTTAATATTAATAAAGACAAGTAGTATTAATAAGATGTTAAGCCATAATTAGTGGACAGCTCAAGTCAAAAATAAGACAGCTAAGCCTCCCTCATCACAATGACAGAAATGTAGTTTATTTTATTCTTCCATTATCTTTAGTTTGTTCCCGACTCAGGTCGCCGGCGAGCACGGTGGCCCAGACATATTTCTACGGCCACCTTTTCCAGGAAGACTAGTGACTATTTCGAAATGTCAACTTTTTGTTGCAGCAAACCAAACCAGCCGCGGCCGCAGGACGAAACATTTTACTTTGAAGAAGCCAACCCGGAAGTAGCTGGACTCCGGCGCGTCGCTCTCCGCTCAGGCTGTAAACAGCTGTTTGTTTTTATTATTAAAACAAACCTGTGTGTTTAAAGTGAAGCACGGAGACTTTTAATGCACCATGAACAGATGCCGGCTGCCTCTGCCATTTTTAAAGCGCTCATCAGCTTCGAGAGTGAACTTTCAGGTTTCCAATCGTTGTGCGACTGCCACGTAACACATCTACGCACAAACTAACAGAGACGTGGGTTGCAACATATACAAACAGCTGAGAGCGATGCAGTTCCTTTTTAAAACTCGCAACTCAGGCATGTTTAAGCAAATATGTTTGCACATACATAGCTTCTTTTGTTTTTGCATTTCCCCCCTTTTATATTAGCTAAAGAACGAGTCAGAGCGCCAGATGAGAAGTGAGCTCTACTTCCCATCTAACTTTACTGTGTTTTGAACATACTTTAAAAAATAATAAAGATAGATTAGATTCCTGTAATAAAAGCTAAAACGGGGTAATGATTGTGGAAGAAAAACTTTCGGTAAGGAGAGGAAGTAAGATCAGAGACAACCACCATGTCGGTTTCTGTGAGAACAGATGGGCTCTCCGAACTCTCCATCATCAGGGATAAAGTCACTCAACATGTGGACTCACCTCAAACATCAGCCCGAGCAGGAACACCATAGCAACACAGGAAACAATGTCTGCATGGTTCTGGATGACAAACTCGTGGCTCAGCACCGGCGGGCTTTTGTTCGTCTTTTTTCGGATCCCCATGTCGAACGCGCTTCGTCAGACTCCTCTACGCGCTTCCTTTTGCCTTCCAGATGGTGCGAGATTCTCCTGGGTGGCTCGCAGCTCGCCGTGCTTCTTTCACGTACAGGGCCAGGCAGCTATTGAATGGCGTGTCACTCTTCTGTTTAGTGGGAGGACCCACGGAGAGAGAGCCGCCGCTGCGCCGGAACCAAAGAGAACAGCTGCGGCTCTCTTTCGCCCCCTAGAGGCGAGGAGTAGAAATTATCATATCAGAACTTCATAATTTGTAAAACTGATACTAAATTTTCACGTAAGTATAAGGTACTTTTGGTTTTCATGGAAAGAATACTAATATGAACAGAAGCCTGTCAATTAATTGAATTATAATATTTGGCAAATTTCATATTAACAAATGTAAATTTCAATCATCTTCACATTTTTCTCCAGTTTGAAGAAATTGAAGTATATTTATCCACTATTTCTAAGAGTACAAACAAAAAAGCTGTAAACGCATGAATGCGGTAATTTGAACGAAATGCCCCTGGCATAGTTTATTTTATTTTATTTAACAGGACAGTGCATATTAATAACAGTACATCTGTAACATACCAGAATCCTGGTTGCAGTGGCACCCTAGGAAGACATAAAATAATAAACAATAAAATCATCAACAATTCAGAACAACATATTTAAGGCAGTGTTGGTTCATTGCAAGAAAAACAACAGTGGCAGCATAAACAGTGAGATACAAATAAAAACATTTCTGAAGAGCAGCAGCAAATCATTTAGTAAAAGCATAAAATCAGCAATGGGAATATCAAGCATAATAAAGCAGATTAAGACATTTAATAGAGGCATAATAAAAGGACAAACAGTCATAGCTACTTAATTACTTTTTTATTTGTTCTCTTGGCCTTTCTTTGTATTTGTACTTATATTTGCATTTGTAAATATCTTTTTCAATAATTTTATATAAAAACAATTTTATTTTTCAACACTTTTTCCCCTGAAAATGGGATTTTGAAGTTTCACTGATAAGAAAAATACTTACCGGAGACATATCATGCTTTTAAATACTTTTTTTACATCTAAATCATTCGTTTGGGGTCTATATAAAGTGGACAGTACAGGGATTTAGAAGTTCTGTCGCAAATACTGTGACAACATAGTTAAGAAAACGTAATAGAGAATCAATAATACAGAACAGGTTAAAAAAATGACAAACATAATAAAAAACATATCACAGAGAAAATTCAAAATTAAAATTTTCTGCACTCCAAGGGACTTCAAGTACACAACAAAATGCATTCAAACAAAGTGGATTTTGCATGACATGTCCCCTTTAAGTAAAAGTCATGAAACTGCTCACAATAATCAGCAAACCTAAAGTGAAAGTAAAAGTATAATTACTCTCTAAGAAATGAAGTGTTGAATTTACTTAACCCAGTTATGTCAACTGGTTGTGAAACCAGAAAGTAAACTCAACACTTCCATTGTAAGAGTGTGTAAACAAGTCATTTCATGATAAGTTATGGTCATATTTAAATTTGTAGCATGTTACGAGCGGTTATAGTAAAGAAGTAAAAGTATAACTTTTATCTCTTGAATGTAACAAAATAAAATTCAAAGTTATGGTTTAAAAAATTGCTTGATGAAAGAAATGCACTCTCTTTAAAATACACTTCTGAATTTGGTCACGTACTTATTTTTATTATTAATGTTGTTTTTTCCCAATAATATGTTTATATTTATCACAACAATTTTATGTCACAGACACTTTGAGACAGGGTTATTCATTGCTCAGAGGGCCACATGAACTGACAGTAAACAGCTCAGGAGCTGCCAGATATCAAGAATATATTATATAAGTTTAGTTTATGATTTTAAACCCAGTTTTATTTTAAATGATCTCATTGGCAGGTGCAGAGTTTTACAGGTCTTTTGAATAATAGGATCTTTTCACTGACAGAAACATTTGTCATTTTAGATTTTGTTTATTTTTTTATTGTTCAAAAGTAAAATCTGGTTTTATGTTAAATGAACTTATCTAACTGAATTCACCTGCCAGCCAGATGTGGCCCACAGGTCACCAGCTGAATTGCTTTTATGTAAAATCTTAATCTTCTCTTTTTTGTGTTAATTGCTTCAAGCTATAAAGGATGCTAATAAAAAACAGGTGACAAGCGTAAAAGCTTGACTCATACACTCACACACTCAGTCACACACACCCGCGTGCAGCCTCTACAGTCTTATGTAATGATTATGCTGCTTTGTTTAACTGCACTAGTTGACTGGTTGTTAAGGTGGGGCCTCATCAGTATCAAAGAAAGAGAAAGAGAGGAACTGGAACGAGACGGAAGAAGGAGCTCTCTGGACGAAGGATCCCAGTAAGTTTTAAGCAGAGTTTTGATCATTTTGTTTATAAATTTGATGTTTGCACAAATGTCCTTTTGTTCTCACTCAGACAGCAGGTTTTCTGACGACGGTGTCGATTTCACAACAGTAAAATTGCTTTGAAATGAAGATAATATGACACAGAGGAAAACACCTGATGGGAGGAAATAATCAGTTTGGTTTTCTGTGTAAAGCTTTACTTTTGATTACATTTAAACACCAGCTTTAAAAGTAAAAGAATGATTAAATAAATAAAGCATCTGTGTGTTGGACTGACCTTTTTGCTATTTTAGTTTATTGATAGTGAGGTAAAACAGTCTAAATCTCTTTCTGCTTTTAAAAGAAATGTGAAAATCACTAGCATGAAGTGATGGTATTGAAAAGGCTGTTTGTTATGTTTTCTTTGTGTATTTGTGTGTTTTTGTATATATTTTTTATGTATTTGAAAACTGTCTTCTGAGTTAAATAGCTAATATCCTATTAATGTGAATAGAGGGCAGATATAAGTTTATATTCTTTCTGCTCCTTTTCATTCATGAGTTTTTGAGTTGTCATATTTATTGTTAATGACTGAATCAGATGCATGACTAATGTACTGAAAGCACCATTTATCAAGATTAGACACGAGTTTATGACAGGGCAGGAGGATATCTTATGCCACATGACTTGCTAAGAAGTTTTTATTATTTGTATTAAGCTGTCTTTTTATTTTGCTCTTGTGTTTTTGCAGAGAGATCCAAATGGCATCTGTAACGTGGAGAACAGCCAATGGCGTTTGTTCTCTGGAAATCTCCAATCAGGTTTAATCATAAAGTCATTTCTAACTTAAAACCCGAGGAAAACAGCTTTAAACCGAGGCCAGGATGCAGCAGTCGGACACTCAGTTCTCCAAACGGCGGTGGTTATTATCCCTCGGGGGGTTATTCTTGTATGTGGGGGACATCGGGACAGACATTGGACTGGCTTTGATGTATTTTCATGAGTCCCAGTATACTTGGATGGGATTGACGATAATGTTTATCCTGACTGGGATGCTGGTGACGCAGCTCTTCAGCTACGCCTGGTTCTGGGATGATATGAAGAAAGGAGAGCTAATCGCAGCCGGCAGGTCGAAGCGTACGTTTACTGCCCTGCATGTGTTTGGCATGGGGATCTTCACAAGGTATGCAAATGTTGATGGTATTATGGTTCATGCAAACTGGTATAACCACATTTCCTCTGCAGTGTGTTAGGCGTTCTCAGGAAAGTAAGCAGTAAGGTGCAGCAGTAAGAGATAATTCGGTTTATTATATGGTACAATGACAGGCCTTTTTCACTTTGATCTAGGTATTATCACTTGCTGAAAGGAGGAGTCCAGGTTTGGACAAAGACAAATTCAAACAAAGCAGAATGTCTCGAAATGCACCACCAACTTTTCAACATGGCTTCTGATCTGAGCATGCTGAAGCTTTTTGAGACCTTCCTGGAGAGCGCTCCCCAACTGCTTTTACAGCTTTATATTCTAGGATTTAACGAGTGGCCACTCCTGCGAAGTAAGTATGGTCAGGAAAACTCAACATGTCAATCTAAAATTTCAGAATCATCATTTAAGACCATCTTTCAGTTTTCTCTGCAGCCTTCTCTTTCTGTAACATGGCCTGGTCCTTGGTGGACTTCCGAAGCTGCCTCCGCAGGTCTCTCCCTGACACCGCAGACATGCCCTCGGGCCTCCCCACGGCCGTCTACCTCCTCTACAAACTTTGCACCATCACCAGTGCGATTCTCACCTACAGCCTCCTCCTCACGCTCAGCGTCTACAGCACGATAGTCCTCACGGTCTTCTGGCTGCTGGGAACAACCTGGGCCCACTGGCTCCAAACCGACTTCTGCACATCCAGGCTGCTTGAGCTCCTGTACCGGGCGGTGGTAGGAGTTATCCTCGTTTTCAGCTTTTTCAACGTGAAAGGACAAAATACCAAAGCAGCGATGGTTTTTTATTACTGTTCCCGCTGTGTTGTGACTGTCATGGCTCCATTGCTGTTGGCTTTTTTAAAACCAGAGCTGCAGAGTGCTGTATATTTTTGGACCGTTTGTGGGCTAATCTCTGGAGGTTTGTTGGTGGGGCTGCTTTGTCTTGTTTTGTATTATCGCTTCCTGCACCCTCAAGCCCGTGAGCCAGATGAGGTGGATGGTCTGAAGAAAGAGACAGCATCAGCAGAAAGATTAAGGACATGTCTTCAGCCTTGACTGAAGGTATTTTAGAACTATTTCTCTAGCTGTGAATGGTAAACACTTATTTATCAGAGAACTCTGACCTGTATGGTCTCATCAAGTCACCAGGCTGTTGCAGGTCCCGATTATCACCCACTACCAAAAGGCAGGAGATTAGGTTTTTTTTTTTCTAGTTGAAGCTCATTTAACTTTAACCCCTTAACAGTCTTTGTTCCACCGGTGGGAAAAAATTGCACTTTAAAATTTTCCGATTGTTTCCAGATGATATATATATATATAAAGGCTTTTAAGGAATTTCAGGGGCGACTGTTTATTAATGGATGTCCCTCATTTGTATTTGCACATTTTGTAAAATAATGTAATGCACATGCTCAACACAAGATGGTGCTATAATCACATTTATTTATTCATTTTATTTAAACAACACTGAGTTCAGACACGGCCTTCAAACTGCATTAGCAACAGTTTTAGACGTGTTGAAAATTTTTAGTAAAGTATCAGTTTAATATATTGAAATGTGAGCTGACAGAAAATAAAAAAAATCTATAAAAATAATCATTGTTTGCTGTGAACATTTTTCTGTTTTCTCACTAGTACACTTACACAAAGTCATTTTATAATTCACCAGTTTTATTAAAAGGGTGTTGATTATCATCAGATGTATAAACGGAGAGAAACAGGAGACATCTGTGAAAGAGAAAAGTTTTTTTTTTTTTTTGGGTCCTGTAAGAAACGTGTTTTTACTGAGAGTGAAGACACGAACCAGGAGACAAATTTCAGATTTACTTAAACATTTATTTATAAAGAATCAAGTCATAAAAATACTTTCAGTTGGACTAAAATACAGACCTTTATTCAGTCTAATGATATTTTGGTACCGAATCAAAACAATCCACACATTTTATCCATCATCATCATCCGGGTCTGGCCACTCCTCAGGGGCAAGACGTCACACCGATTGAGAGGGTCTTCTATATCTAGTGAGCAGACCCAATTACAACACTCTAATGAGAAATAAAGAATTACATGTTGGTCTGTTGTATGATGATTAACTAATCTTGTCTTTTTAGAAGTACACCCTGTTTGGACAGGATCATCGTGGACAGAGTGCACATCAATTAATCTCAGTTTAATCACGGCACATAAACATATGAAATAACACAATTAGATCATCAAAAATAGTCTCGACTTCTCGATTAAAAACAAGAGTGTGTAGTGCGTTTAAAAATCAGTGTTAAACTGAACAAATTTTCCTTCTGTTCAGTAATGAGTGTCTGCAGGCAGCAGTGGAGCATTGTGGATGTTGGATAGGGGTTCAATAGTGAGAAATGCAAACATACTTATCCATCATGTAGCACCAGAGAAGTTTCATTCAAATCCATCTTTAGCTTAAAGAACATTTAGTCATGGAGGCAATGGTCTGGCTCTCGAAGAACTCTACATTCATCAAGTAAGTCTGCAATTGATCCAAAACCACTATTTTATTTCCTCTTTAATCCTTGACAGATACTTTTCAAAACAGCTTTGAATATGAAGTGTATATTAGTCCATCTGACTCGACTCATTGACATTGATTCATCTTAAATCAGCTACCTGTTGTGCTCTCTTTCATTATTATTCTTACAGTCTGAAAGATAGCAACCAAACGCCCCCCCAATCCTCCTCCAGAGCGATGAAGGCAGAGGTCACGGATGAGCTAACTAGAAATAATAAACAGTGCTAATTCTGTTTTGACTACCAGCAGAGTATTGTGAGAAAAGAGAGAGAGAGAGAGAGCCGAGGACACAATTTCTTGGCCAGGGCAGGAGGAAGAAAAGTGGGGGTGGGGAGGCCCATGTGTGAGCTCACCTGGGAGTATTGCTGAGAAACCACAGGGTCCAAAGAGCTCAGTGGTGTTTTTGGCTTCTAAAAAAGGGCAACTTTTCTTAACGTGTCATCCTCTCTTGTTTTTACTCCATGGAAGCCCCCAGTTGTTTACTCCCGAAGACTCCTTGAACCTTTATCTGTCGGGTTGTGCTCCGTCAAAAGCACCCCGTAAAAATCCAAACTCCCGTCAAATCTAAGCGACTGCGTTTTGTTGGAGAGGAAGTGACTCTCTGCCAGGTCATTACTGCACAGAATTCAGTTTTTATTGTGGAGCCAAACTGGACACACTGACTCGTCAAGTCCCATAGATCACAATCGACAAGAGCTCGAATGGACGCGAGCGCGCACGTAAAACTTCGTTAAAGGGGATATTTCTACTTACAGGGAGGATTTGTCATTGACAAGCAAAACAAAAGCACACCCTTCTTTTTCGTTTAGGGTGATGGATGCTCCCCTCTTTGGTCTCTACCGTATATTTGCTTGAGCTAAAAGGACTAATGCAACGTAAACCTGCCAAGAGGACTTTTACTGGGAGAAGATGCATGCGTCCTGGGCTGCAGTCCTGAGCAGTCATCTCCTCTCTGTCATCCTCTGCTTTAGTTAAACCGCACATACTTCAGGCTGTAACTCACCACAGAGAGCTTTGCCAAGGAGCCGTCACAAGTCATTGGGATGAAATGTGTTGAGTAAAGCGTTGCCTCCCTCCCTCTCCAGGAGAAAACAAGCAGAAAGAACTCTGGCTGTTGCCGTCCTTGCTGTAATTTCCACTTCTGGCGCTGAGAGCGTAATACCGGCGTAATCTCTCCCTCCGATCTCTCTGACTGAAGCACCCCCACCACCCCCAGGAACACCGGAGATCTCAGTGAGAATTAGAACCTATAAGCAAGTATCAAAAACGATGATATGTGATGGCGAGAGCAGGATCTCCAGAGCTTTACTGTTTTTTCTTTTATTAGAAAAATCTGTTGAGTTAGTTAGCTAAACATCATATGAACTGTCATATGCTGCTGCCACAGCTAATCAACCTTAGGAAACACCTAAATGTCTGTACCCCAGCCACTGAGCTAAACTTTGATGTGGAAGTAGCTGAGAGTCATTCACCACACAGATGCCGAGGCCTCGCAGATCTCGTGATATCACCTGAGATCTCAGTTACTTTTAAGGTACCAAAACAGCAAGAAATTTAATTCCTCAACATAAGATGATGTTTTTATTAAAACTCTATCCTTAAAAGTGGTGAGCTATGTGTATTCCTCCAAAAAAAGAATGCTTGGTGCTAAATATTGAGATATAGAACAATTCTGTATGTTTTTCGGCATGTCATTCCGCAATTTGTGTTCTTTTTAAACAATTCCTGTCAGTTCCTTCAGGACATTCAGGTTATTATTGATAATTTAGCAAATTATGCTTTATAAGCCATTTTTGTTCTCATTGAAAATGAATGGAGCTGTTTTCACCCTTAAACCCTTTAAAATTGTTACATATTACCTGCTATTTTACCTTTAGTTCTGTTCCACCTTATTTTTTTTTACTTTGTGCTGTTTTCAGCTCTCTTTAGCTTGCTTTTTGCAAATGTTAGCTTTTTTCAGCTTTATTTCTGCTCTCTTCAGCTAATGTTTTAATTTAATTTGTTTTGGACTTCTTTCTTGTAATTTAAGCTTTATTGCTTCTTTCAGCCGCTTTCTACAATTTAGGCTATGTTTTTTAAAGCTAAATTCACATTTTGTTTGAATTTCACCTTCTGACTGCAGCAAATGTGCTCTTTCTGCTTCCATGTGCTATTCAGCTTCACTTTTCTGCTAACTTCAGGGGTTTTTTTGGTTACAAAATGCAAATATTTGGTACATCCTTTTTTATTTATTTATTTTTTACAAAAATCTTTCAGCATCAAGCGTTCATGCTACAAATGTAAAGTCTGTCATTTCTTTTGTCAAAAAAAAGGCTGTGAATCATCATCAAAAATATACAAACTAAAACATAACCTCACACTGCTGTAGCTGTCAGCAGTTCAGTTTTGTAATCTCCCCTCAGAGTCCACACAAACCTGACCTCTGACCTCTTCATAACCAACACTGGACAATTTTTTTTTAAAAGCCAAACTTTATCTTTTTTGTTTTCAGTTACCACATCCTGGAGCAGCCGGTCAGGATGGGGACATTCTTGGCAATCGCCTTCCCACAATTTGTACAGACACAATAAAACCCACAAAGGCAAGCTGTTTTTCATTATGGCTTCAAAGTCCATATAAAGCATGATTAATGAAGCCCGGAGATGCTGTATGTCTTTAATTATTATGACCTGACTGCTGCACCAGCGCCTTCAGATGCATTAGCAAAGTTGGCTATCTGTACACGTCTGCATGTTGCATTCTGGCAGCTCTGCCTCATGCTTGAGGAATTCCCCCAAAAAAGGAAGGAAGGTATATGAGGGGTATGACAGAAACCCCCTTTTTTCCTCCTCTTTTTTTTTCCTTTTTGCACTGGCACAGAGATTTCTTTAATCACCGTACATGCATGCTTATGAATGAGTTTGGGCAGTGACAGATTGTAGCTCAGGCTGAGGATAATTACATGCAGTGGGCTGCTGTGTGATCAGAGCGTGGCATTGCATTACCCAGAGGGTTCTGTAAATAAATTCCTCATGCAGTGAATCAGGATATTGTATGGCGCAGTCAGGCTGGGCACAATGGTCCTACCATTGTTACTATTTGGGTTTTGGCTCCAGATAGTTGTTGGTGTTGTGTGACAGGAACTGCATGAGTGAAGTAAATCTGGGCTTAAGCAGAAAAAGCATCAGATGAAGCCAGTTAACACAAGTCTATCTGCAGTAAGAAGTTACATGTTGGAGAAAATAAACCTTAGATTTTGATTCCCTGGGGAACATTTTATATTGAGTCTATTACAACGTACAACACAGAGAAGGCCATATATGACTATATTTATGTCTAAAATTAGATAAACAAGAGAATTAAAACTCTCTGAAAGCTTGTGGTGGTTTGAAATCTCCGACAACAGTTTTCATTACAGTAGCTAAAGACAACAACACAAAAAGATGATTACTAGGAGGAAAATAATCCAATATTTAGGCCAGAAACTGGGAAAATTAACTTTTGTTTTAAAATATTTGAACCATTTGTGAAGCAATAACAGACTTATCTGCAGACCAGTTGGAGGTTGTTGGTTTTTCTTCTCATTCCTCCATAAAAAAAACTTCTTCATTTCCTGGTATCCTGGATGCTGAAAGTTTTTCTCACGACTCATTTGAGGTGAGCAGTTTCTTTGTAGTTCTTACAACACGTTTTTAATGGATCAGAGTCAGAACCATGTCTTAGTCATTCTAGAAAATTTCCCATTTTTTTTCCTTCTTAGATGGGAGGGTGTTAGTATGCTAAATCAAATTTATGGAGCTTTATATCATGTTATAATGCCATTCCCTCATCAAAAGCACACCCAGAGTGTTGCTTTGACTCATTTAGGTTTTAAAAATCCTTGAATCTCCTGTAGCCATGTGGAGCTGCCTAAACACTTGCTGGTACAAAGCTCCTCCCTGGAGTTCAGTCTGCAGCTGAGCACCCGCACTGTTGCGAAGACATGGGAGTGTCAGAAACGGTAGGAGATTCTTAAAGAGACAAAGGCCAACTTCAAGGTGTTACGCTAGGCTATTATGCAAAGTCCAATATATATATACACACACACACACATACATACACACAGCATATTCATAACAACCAAAGGTAACATAGTTACTTGATTGAAGAATATTATAGAACTATGTGTCTGGAAAATACATAATACCCCATGTTTAACAGTTCTTTGGTTGGACCCATCTAGCAAATGAGATGAAGCAATCTTTCTTAGCAATATTTTTTTGTAATAATTCAGAATGCTTACATCATAGACGATAAACTGAAGCGATGAAATAGAACCAAACCATGATACTGCCACCTCCATGCTGCTGTAGATGTTGAAAGGTTTATGCCAAGGACACAACCTTTTCTTTTCTCCCATCTTAAACATTGAAAAGATCAGACCACAACATTCTAACCTTTTTTCTTTTGTTCATCCTTTTAGGAGATCTTTTGCAACAGATTCTTAACTGGAGGCATTCCTAAAACCTTCACATAAAAATGATGTGGATCATCTTAAAAGGACCTATTTCAGCTATGAAACAAAGTTTACTCTCTGCTCTGGTTCTTGTTCGACACAAGAAATAAATATAAAAAAAAAGATGGAAAGAAAAGGAAGCTCATTTGGTTAATCCTCATTTAGCACAAGGGGGGGGTTTATGCATCACAGTCATGGACAATCAGAGCCCATTAACATATCACTGCTACTACCTGTCTCAGCCCTCACACACAGCCCATCTCACACACATACATATGTGCACACAAATAGAAAACAGAAGCCGTGCTAGCTGTGTGCGCAGGATGATGGATTATCAACCGCTCTTGTTTATTTATGCTGCACCGGATGAAGGAATATGGTCAAAGACCTCATGCGCGCACCTCATGTATGGCAAGAACAATCAACCGTAAAATAAGGTTGCATGTAATGAATGAGCAATAGGTTCTCACACACACACACACACACACACACATGTCGTTTTGTTGGAGGAACCTTGTCTTGATTAACCTGGCCGGGGGAAGCCAACATGCTTTCCGTTTTACGTCATGACCCGTTCCCTGTGTGGCTCAGTGGAAGCCATCAATTTTAGTTTGCCTCTTTGATTCTTTGGCTAATCTTCAGCCGGTCTTTTAAAGGGAAGTGCTGAGAGATGACTGCGGTGGTATTTTTGATTTTGTTTTCTAAAAAAAAAAATGCATTGAGAAGCTCAAGTTTCATTCATAGAAAAACATCGTTTTCCTTTGATTTATTGCTGATTTCAACCAAATAAGCAACAAACAATTCAAAGCAATCATAGTGGCAGACTTTAAATAGGTGTACAAAGATCTGACTTCATGACTGCGGAGGAATGTTTTACTTTCATGCTGCTTTTCTCCGAGCTGTGCGCCCCGAAGCATATCTCTCCCTCGACAATTGTCGTTTTCACAAAGTATCAGAAAGTCCATAGATCTTGAGTGGATGCAAAGATGCTATGCTTGATTACAGTGAGAGGTCAGCTCTTTGATGCCGCCACGGTGAAATTTGTTATACGTTAAGCCAGTGCTAATGTGATTATGGACATTGATCCATTAAATCTACTGTAAAATGCAGCTTGCACCAGTTTTGAAACTGATACGTAGAAGAAATGCGAGAGGTAAAACATTAAAAGATGCTTTGATGTAACGTTTAGCCGATCTGCGGCAGACAGAGGAAAATGATCATAACACGCATTTAGGGGCTAAAGCAAGACGGACGGGCCCGTGTGAAAAACGGCATGTGGGACTTTCTCTCCGGTTTCTTGCAGTGCCATTGCAGAATGTGCGTGAAAAGGGGGCAACTGCCTGTCATGATTACCCTGGAGGACGTTTATCAAGGCAATAAAAAGAGGTTCTGTGTGGCTGACTGTGGAACTCCCCCGCCTACACTGGGATCAGACTACCACCTGATAGTTGGATGCCGGGGCCGAAAATGTTTTCCTCAGCTTTGTTTTAAAAAAGGTTTTGACAAAAATGTGAAAAGGGGTTTTCCCAATTTGCTTTTTAGGCTTAATATTTTCCCCCCCCAAAAAAAGAAAAGAAAAGAAAAATTACTCTTTCAGATTACGTAACCTCTTTTATTTCTGTCTTTGAAAAGTGTTTCATTATTATTCGACAAACTTTTTTTAAAAATAAGATTTCCATTTGTTTCACCTAGTGCTAATATAAATAAATATTTTTTGTATTTAATTTAGGATTATCCAATACTGATGAATTAAAGTTAAACTTCTGTTTTATAGTAATGGTGGTGCAATGATACTGGTATAATGATACTTTGAACTAGAAATGTGACGTTGGTGAACGTTCCAAATCTTTTGAACGGTTCTTTACAATGAACCATATGAAACAAATTAAGGATAGTAAAGAGCCATTCATAGTTTTTTTAACTCCAAGTAAAATCTTGAGTTTTTCCCTCTTTAACCACAGAGACAATCACTCCTCCTCCTCTTTTTCACTGAAAACAGGCAGAGCAGTGGAGTATAGCAATTCAGGGGGACCGACCACGTGACGCAATCCGTTCTATGAAACGAACGGTTCTTTAAGATTTGGATCACTTCAAAGAAACGTTTGTCCCATCTTTGCTTTGAACCGACGCCCCTTTTACGTTTGGTGACATCATTTCCTCTTCAGCTTTGCAAATAACCCAAAAACTAAGAACAGGACAAAAACTAAGAAATGTTTGCAGTTTGGAGATGTAAAATAGACTCTTTGTTGTGTTCTTAACAAAAAAAATGTGTTGCAAAAGTTACTGTGTAATTTTTAGGTACTCACTCAACCTAAGCATTAACAACATGGGATTGATACTCAGTGTTGACAAACTGACTTGTACTCAGTCTGAAAAACTAGAATTGGGACCCATTTAATATTTGCCATATATATAAAAACTAGGGATACAACGATACAGAAAATTCACGATTTGGTTTGGTTCGACATTTTAGTGTCAAGGTTCGATATTTTTTTGATACAAAAAGAAGAGCCCTTCTTAACTTGTAATTTACTGAAATTAAATATGTGGTTATAACATTTGTTTAACCTCAAAAGTACAGTTTTTAATTCAAAGGTTGCTGAAACAGCATGTTTCTCAGTGGATCTGTGCTCGACAATGCAGCCTAGGTGGAGTAGTCGAACACAGATCCACTGAGCCGAAGATAAGTTTATAAAATTAATTAAAAAAATCGTTATTGTTCGATTCATAGTGTGTGTTGAACCTAAAACAGTGTATTGAATGGTTTGATACAGATACATATATCGTTGCATCCCTAATAAAAACCACAGCATATAAAAGAGGAGAGCCCTCCTGTAATTGTCACAAAACTTGTAACGAGCAAAGAAATAAAATAAACAACCTAATTAAAATGAATGCTAATGATCATTTTCAATCGAGTGTCTAAAAGCGATCAGTATGACGTCCCACTGGGATCTCCACAGCTCAAGGCCCTTTAGTCTGACCCATAATGCAAGAAAGGTGTGGTGACTCAGTAATCTCTTTAAACAAGCTCCCTGGCAAACTATACGCTCACCCCTGGGCCCCAAAGCTTTGCCAAAGGAAACTGTACCCCCCCTCCCCCTCCAATCAGATCTCATCTTCGATAAGCCTCAATGATGACATCAACAAACCCCCCTCTCTAAAATAACATCCCAGTGGTCTTCCCTTATTAGCATGTGCAGTGTAGCTCACAGAGAGAATAATAATGTGCTCTCTCCTTCACCGGGACTGCAGTATTTGGGTTGAAACCACAATACCCCGGCCAGCAGCCAAACAAAATAACACTAAGAGGGAAGATGGTCAAAGCACTACACTTCAAGGCAGATTGTTCCAAACTGCGCCCTTACCGAAAGGATCCCAGACTGCTGTTTGTGCCAGAGAGACGTTAAAGAGTCGAAGTTGTCTGCAGTATCTGCAGAGAAACTGTGAAGGTTGCAGATTGGGAAGTGAGCGGTAATGGTGGGTGACCAGTAAAATAAAAACAAGCTGTTTCACAAAGAACGTCTCCTCAAGTTGGATGAAACTCAAGCGAGTTCGTGTTGAAGTTCAAGGAAGGAGCAAGAGCATAGGAATGAATGAAGTGCCTTGTTTTTTAACGGGGCAGCGGAGGATTCGGACAAACACTGTGCTCAGCCTCACTATTAGCAAGGCATTCCTCGATAGGACGTCGAACTCTGACATAATAATTACTGATCATTTTATGAAGCAAAAGGCAGAGTTTATGCTTCCCGAGGGTCCAGTCCGGGCCAGGCTCAATAGAGCTCTGAGTTCAGGCAGGCGCTTGTGGGATTTCTCCTGCAAAAACACAAGAGAACACAAGAAAACACAAGCAGAGACTCAACAATTTGCATTGCTTCATTCTGGATTGTAAGTTTTATTTTATTTTTTTTTTGCATAAAAGGCTGTTTGCCGATGTCTTGTCCCACAGAGAAAATGAAAAGTCTTTTAGTGTAGATTATTGTACATATAGATCAGAGGTCTGCAACCTTTTGCAGCTGGAACTAGACCTCCCTAATATAATTTAAAAAGAGCCACAAATTGTATTTGACATTTAAATTAAGAAAAAAACATTTTTAAGTCATATTGTTTAATATATTGAATAAATAAATTATTATGTTAAGAAAATAAATGTCAAATAGCTTTGTACAAGAAAACTAAACAAGTTTATTTGACCGTTTTCTGGACAGTTATTAAAATAATTATAGAAGACAAATTAGACTACATCATATTGTTTAAAATACTATAACAATATAATATAATATAATATAATATAATATAATATACGTTTGCTGATTATTTAAGACTTGTGTGTGCTCAAAGTAAAAGGTACAACCTTTATTTACGTGAACTTAGACTTGTTAGTAACTTTTTTAAACATTTAATTTTACACTTGGCGATGAGCTAAATAATGAGAAATCTGTTAGTAACTTTTT
>JARVGW010000323.1:12782061-12792518 GCA_031762495.1 Anablepsoides rubrolineatus
CCCCCCCCCCCCCCCCCCCACTGCAGACCCACACTTCCTCCTGCTTTGGCTCTCCTCGTCAAATACCTCTGGGAAACAGATCTGTAAAGAGCAGCGACGGGAGCCATAAAGATGTGATCGCTTTCACAGGAAAGAGCAGCCACTGTACTCGTTTGTCTTCACCGTGCTTCATATAAACAACTTACTTCTCTGAATTAAGTCACTCATCAACCTAAGGGTTTCATTTCTTGGCATTTTAGAGAACATTACATGGTGATTTTTAGATTTGTCCTTGTAGCTACACATAATATACAGCTGCAAACTAATATTTTCCCCCCACACCCAGTCAGTATGTATGAAATATGTCTGCAGAACATGAAGATATTAAATATGAATGTGGTTCACCCTTTAAAAGTAACTTTCTGAAGAATAAATAAACAAAGCATTTATATTTTGGTTAAGGTAGTTTATAAGATTTACAATCTTTTAGGAATGATTCTAATTATTTATTATTGTTAATTCTTGATTTTTTTGGGGGGTTGATGAAACTAATCTAGCTTTGCCAAGTTAAATATTAAATAAAGTTTTTATTGTATCAGTTACTTATTTTTCATTCATTTGATTTATCCATCAAAACAAATGTAGCCTAAAGAAAGCAGATGTTTTTTTCTGCTCAAAGTGTTAATTTTGGTAAATCAAAGAAATGGGACCAATTGATTGAATGAGTTTGATCTACTCAATTAAAATGAGTCAGACTAAAGCCTCAGTAATATTTGAATGAAACTTAAAGGATTATGTTAAGAATGTCAATAAAAATTCAGTTATAAAAAGCATAAATACCTTAAAAGATTAATATAAAAGTTAATTCAACTAGTTTGAAGCTAAGAATTTTACAAGGCTGTAACTCTTGGTGGAAATTAGGGATATGCATGAGTTAGGGCCTCATTTTTGTGCTCCAGGAATTTTGAACACATAGTAAAAAAAAAAGTCTCAACACAAATAATCTTCTAAAATAGTCACAGGGTTGTATAAAACCCTTCTTAATTTAGTTTCTGTGAAAACCTGAGACAACTACAGAAGGGGTTGTCGACCTTTAAAACTAAACTGTGTGAAAATGTTCACAATTTTGTGTCTCCAGCTGCCAACAGTTGCATCCAAGAGAAATACTCTTAAGCGCTCCAGATCAGAGTAGGATTTGTTTAGAATTAACTATGGGATTAAAAAAAAGGAAAGATTATCCCATCTGAATGATTAACCTGTCACAGGAGCACGACTTTACTCCTCTCAATCCCACCGCTTGTATAACTAACAGAAACACATTTAATTAACCTTGAAAGAAAAAAATGAATAAATAAATAAAATCGTATATTAAAGTTTATTCTGTGGCATTAATTTGATTATTCTAATTCTTGTGTCTGCTAGGACCTTATACAAATTGACGCATAATTTCAGGTTGTTTTGAAATGCTCCTCTGTTTAGATGGAGACATTTGAATAGGATTTGACCGAGATGTAAATGGTGCGTTTAGCAGAGGTTTACACTGAGAGCAGGCAGACAGGTGCAGAGCAGAGGGAAGGTCCAGGTGTGCCGACAGGATGACAAAGATCCGAGTCTACGTTGTGTTTTCTTACTCTGGGGTGATATTTAATGTACTGCGCAAAATAGTTTGAAATTATTCATGTTTCTTGCTTTATTTTTTAATGCTACACAGCTTTTATCACGAGGGGGGAAAAATGCCTAATTTGAATGGATTTTTTTTCCAAGTCAGCCATGCGTTTGTCAACAAAAGCCAACAAAGCGAGACGGACAGCTCTGTGCTACGCAAGCTGACGGCAAATTAAACAATGCCGGATTGATTACTGCCGGCTGTCCAACACAGATTCATTTTACCAAACAAAATCAGAGAACAGTGTTTTTTATTAAAATGTGCCCCGCCCCTCCCCCAATCCGAAAAAAATAAGTCCTCACGCAGACCAAGATTCTGCCACATTTCGGCCGAGCTAACAAGGTGCCTCTGAATATGCTGTGGTTGCATTTCCTAACAGCCCCAAGAGGGTGGTGTTGTGGCAAAGGGACAATGCCGGAACCAAAGAGATCACCTGTTCCCGAAACAAAAATAGGACACGAGCTGAGCATCAGTTTTAGCAGCCTGAGAGCAGCCACAGGCATGCAACCACTGGTGATGAGTGATGATTGCAGGGCTTCGCTCACAATCAGGAGTCCCCGGTGGCCTCGTTTCATTACACCTACGTCTAACTGTGGCCTGCCGGCAGCCGTGCGCAATAATAATAAGCCCGCATTTCTATGCAAACTGCAACTGAAATTACCAACAGGATGAACGCAATTATTTGTTTGGAAGTTGCCGTTCGTGTTTTAGATCAGAGATAATTTGTCGAGTAACAAAGGATTAGGCTGCAGGCAGAAAAGACACAACAATCCAAGTGAAGCAAATACTTTAGGGGGAAAAAAAAAGATAAAAGCCATCTTTTTTTCCTCCCTGAAATCTGCATCTGAGTAACGCAATCAAAAGATTAAAAGTCAAATAATCAGAATGTCCAGTAATCAAAATCACAAATCTTCCTCAAAGTAACATTAAGTCATGGCTTATTCATGATTGTCGGGGAGGCAGAAGGTTTTATGTGGACTTCAGCAGCTGCATCTCACTTCTTTCAGGTTTCAGTTTGCATCTCGTCTCTCTGCCCTATTAAAACACAATAAACCACAAAACAAATATTTGTTTTTGTTTTTCTCCCTGGAACCAGAGGGCTTTGAAATCCAAACCAGGAACATGGCTGCTCAAAGCAGTGCTGTGAAATCTAAAGTGACAAAGCGTTTCTCTCTCCTTCCCTCCCAACAAGCCTGTGGCCAAACTTTCCTTTCTTCATTGAAATTGGCGAAGAACTGCAGATGTGTGTTTTTTTTTTTTTTCATCATTTGGAAAATGTATACCTGCCTTTTTTTCCCCTTTAGTTGTTTATTTAATCCTTTGTGAAGGCTGGTGGTTATTTGCGGTTGTAATTAGGCTGTTTCCATTAAGAAATATTACTGCTAAATGGATCCATTACTCTAGATTCTACTTCGTCATTGGAAAGTTCTCTACCACCTTGGTGAGCAGAAAAAAAAGAGGCCCGGTCAGGATTACTAAACAGAAAAAGAGTCACACCTGAGAGGCAAAAGTGGAGTTCTACAGTGATTCTAGTTTCTGCTGCTCAGCAGAGTCTAAACAAAGTGCATATGATATCTTTACAAGCCAATGTTCCACTCAAAAAACTAAAGATTTCAGGATCTTTTATCACTTTTAGACTAGAGCGGTACTGGTAAGAATTTGTGGTTGGTGAGATGAACACAATTCTGCAGACAGGAATATAAATAGTCCAAAGAAATGCTTATTTAACAAAACAACCAAGCAAGTACCGTATGTGAAAACTAAAGTTCAAAACTCAAACCTCTAAAACAAAAAAAGAATCAGCACGAAAAAAGGAGGAAAAACCAGGATGACTTACTTACAAGGAGATGAAGAAGACCAAGTAAAACCAGAGTACTGAGGTGGATGATTACAGATGGCTAACAGGTGTGTGAGTGTGTGACAGAAATGAGCTCTGAAACATACTGATAAACCTGAAACTAAGAGGTCCAATACAAGAAAATTATGCTGAAAATAAAAAAGATGACTGAATTAAAGTACATTTAGTATTGTTACAATGTTGCACTTCATCCAATTCTATTTGTTTTGACATATATTATGTCTTTATGTCATGTGGACTGTGGGTAGACATTAGCCAGTTGTTGCTAAGTTTAGTGCAAACAATGGGCCTCATGCAAGAACCTGTTTGTATTCTTATCCTAAATGTCTCTTACTTTTGTTCGTATGAAGGGTTTATACAAACATGCCACGTCAGATTCAACAAACTCTTCTATCTTCAGGAAAAGTGTGTAAATGAGGAGCGAATGCATATTCAGGTGCTCGTGCACGAGGAGAGCAGATTTACATAATTTCCAGCCCAAAAACGCCATATGAGGATTTACGTTTCCTGTCTGACATACCAGGAAGTGTCCATTCATAAAGTACATCATGTTAAAAAAGAACTTTACAAGTTCGGAGATTGAAGTTCTGCTCCCGGAGATCCAGGAAAAAAAACCTGTCATTTTTAGCAGCATCAGCTGTGGAATTAAAGGATCTGCTTTAAAGCCGCTACCGACCCCCCCAGGCCGTCTCCCCCCTCCCGACTGTCGCAAGTGTCAGATGCGCATTTCTGAAAAAAAAAAAAAATTAAATGTCTTAAAACTTCAATTAACTTCATATTAATACTGTAGTGCTATACAACAAAATTAATAGCCAATTTATTTTAATTTAACCAATTTATGTCGTTATTGCATTTAAAATTATAATTATAATTCAAACAGAATAGCCTATTGTCAACATAATTATGAAGTGTGATTTATTTTCAATTTGAAACATCTTCAAACTACTGAAATATAAAGTTATTAGTGAAGAAAATCCGTCTGGATAACAGCAGACTGACGCTCATAAAATATATGACAGGTCTGGACCACACGTGAATTTTGTTTGTATCTGAAGAAAATCTTAGAATACGAAAAAATTGGTGAATTCCACAAATTCTCCTAAATCACTCATACGCACAACTTAAGAACAAATCTGTTTGAACGATTCTTGCATGAGGCCCAATGTCTCATCTTCACTGTCCCCATTTATTAAAAAAACTGAAACAACCTTTGAAGAACCTTTAATAAAATACCCTACTACTTTACAAGATTACAAGTCAGTTTGGCTCTTTGGAAACAGTGTGTAAAAACTGGAGTGGTTTATGACTATTGCACAGTACCGTGAAGGACTTTCTTTTACAAAATGTCCAAAATAAAAAGTGTGTTTTTCACTAAGACACAGTCACTTTCATTAATCATGTGATACCTCAGTATTTATCATGTACAATAAGTGGGGGCCTAAACAAGATCCACATTGTTTTCCTGAGCTCTTTGTTGCAGTCGTTGACTCTTCTCCTCCCTGGAAGAATCACGCCAGCACTGATGGAGCCTGCAGCGCTTTCTGTCACTGATAAGGCTGCTCCGTGCCCTAAATAGGTGACACTGACACCAGAATGTCACCCGCACTTTGTTTCCTAACATCCCTGCGCTTCCCCACCCTCGCCCCTGAGGGTGATTCCCAGCCTCGGCTCCTCTCGCTCCTCCCTTCTGCATTGAGGCCGAAAACAATGCAGCCCGAGGCCTCGAGGCTGTCTTTTTTTACACCTCCGAGCTTTGTCTTGTCCTCCCTCCTCTTTTGCAATGTGAAAAATTCAACTGCAGAAAATGGAAAGAAAATAGTATTTGTGGGGAAGGGGGGGAGTTTGGAATAAGTGCACAAGGCCCATGGGGCTGTTCTACTAAAGAAGGCACCATTGTTGTCCTTTGCCATTATGGAAGGCAACCATAGCGTGACAGCGTCATGACAAGAGCTTTCAGGTTCAGTGCAAAGTTACACATTGCTTATGAGTACAGACACACTGAGATTCTCATTGGTGCATGTATTTGAGAGTTCTGCACTTGGTTTATATGATACAGGAAAAAAAAATTGCTATGCAGTGTTTGATTTAGCTGATGGGAGGAAGCCCTGAAGAATGAAGCATTACTGTCCATTTGAACCAGAAAGAGCTTATTTTCATAACTGTGGAAGAAGCGATTTTGTACTTTTCATTATGTGGAATTCAAACCAGTTCTTTAGAATAACATACAGTGTTATAGCAGATCCTGGATCCTCTGGCTGATGGACTGTTTGCCTGCCTACCTCAAGTCATTAGAAAAATAATGCACTTCCTTCAATTCCCTAGTGAGTAGTTGCCACAGAAAAACATGCCAATCCAGATTGTAGAGCAAGAATCTGGCTTTCATTCCCTCTGACATTATGTCCATGAAGCATGTCTGTGGATTCTCTCATTCATCGCTATTAAGTTCCTTGGATCCTTTTCCTTGGTCTTAACTGTGACGACAATGTTTTTCAAATCCCCGTCATTTAGGGCTTGGTAAACAGACCGCCGCTCTCCTCTGAGTAAAGGCTAAGCAGTGAATACCATCTAATAGCACATATCAGTTAAGAATCAGAAGAAAATGGTAGAGGAAGAAGAAAAATAAAATCAAGGATTAGTTTATCCCCAAAACTCTCACAATCCAAACAAATACCATCGTACCATGAGGCTGCTCAGACCTCATGTCCAGGAGAGCAGTGGTTGAGAGTTCAGGAGGTGAGACAGGGGGTACCTGCCTGAACTCGGCATACCTTCATCATTAACGGCTTAGTGGCCCAAATGGATTTTACAGACCGTGCTTTGGGACACACAGGCAGGGAGCTGCTGGAGGCGGTTTGGCTCAATGAAAACCTCTTGTGGAACCAAGCGAGAACTTTTCAGTGGATGAAACGTATTAGCAATCCCACTTCTAGCTTTGTTTTTAATTCGAGGCATTTTTTAAAAAATGGATCCAGATGTGAGATCATTAGGTCAGTCCATCCTCCAAGACAAAACATTTATAAAAACATCTTTCTTTCTTTTTTCTAAAAGAAAAGTCAGTATATTAGAATTAGCAGGAGTTATCATCTGGAAACCATGGAGGTCTATACCAAACACCAACCCATCAGCTCAATTCAGTTCAGCTTTATTCAAGTCCCAAAGGGCAATTAATGTTACAGCATACAATCAAAGTTCTAAAAATGAAGGACAATACACTGTGCCAAAACAAAATCAAATATTAGTCCTTACAGGATAGGGAGAAGCCATATTCACTCAGTAGTTGTTGAGTTGGGTTAAGAGTGGTTATCCTTTAGAGCAGCTCGTTTTGTCATGATAGGATTCATCTTGTACACTTTAATATGCATTTATATAGAAATATGGATGACTCAATGTTCTACAACAGTGGTTCCTAACCTTTTTAGACTTGTGTACCCCCTGAGCCATTTTGTCATATTACTAATACCCCCTCTGTCAAACGTAATGATGATTCTCCAAAACTATAATGTACAATAGCTAATTATTAAACAAAAATAATTTATTTAACACCCTAGAACATTTAATTCTCAGGCATTTAATTCTTTTCACTTCAAATACAACATAAAGATGAATATGTTGCCTCGAAAGTGAATAAGTAATTAAATAAATAACCAAACAATGGCAGATGCAGGAAGCAGCAGCGTCCAAAATACATTGTATTGTCCAAAATACATCAAATTCCCCAAGTGAGCAAATTAGATTCCCCGTTTTATACTAGATTCCATTTTGTGTCAATTTCGTGATTCCATTTGCATTTTTGCATTGTGGGAATCATAGGCCCTACATATCTCAGTTCTATTTTTATTTTATTTTTTTACACACCTGGGAAATTTTTCCACGTACCCCCTGTAATATGCTCGAAAACCGCAAGGGGTACACATACCACTGTTCTAGGGTACATGGACTTTGTTCCAATTAAACTTGCACAAAAAGTAAGGAAATTAGTGTTTCATAGATCATTCCTTTATTGTCATAATGCTTCTTATACCAAGCATGATTGGCAGCACATGGGGGTACCAGAAGCTCAAAACAAGAGTCAATAGAAACAACAAAAAGGTATCTTTGGCAGAGAAGATTTAGCTAATTTTTCATGTTTATAGTCAGCTACTGCTCATCCCACAAATGCATGTTCCTTACACATGTGGCACCGTTTAAAAGAGAAATTAACAGGCTTTCCAACCATAGAAGTTTTATTGCCAAGAAGCAAACAGATGTGTTTGCTTTTTGTGCTAACAATATAATGTATCAGTTTAAATTGACATACCAAAAATCCTTTCCTGTTGCATTTGTTTTTAATTGACAAATGAGCAAGTCCAGAATTGACGGGTCGTTCAACAAAACAGGGTCAAGTCAAACGCAGAAACATGGCCATCGCAACGTGTTTCTCTGCAGGCGGCCTCATTTGTGTGTGTAAATAAGACTGAGGCTCAACCTCAAAGGCCTCTGGCTCAGAGATCAGTGATGGAAATGAGCTACAGTCTGTCAACATTCATGAAGCAGTTTTTTTTTCTTTTAAATAAACGTACTCATCCTGCGTCACTCAGGACTTTCTATGTTGTAAAAATACTGAATCAAAAAGCTGCTGTTGTAACATTTATCCGTCTGTCCTGATTTTATTTTCAGTTTTTAATGTTTTTTTTTTTTTACTTTTGTTGCTTAAGCAGAAGCATCTGTTTAACTGTCAGCTCCAGACGTGTGCTGACATGTATTTTCATAACTCGGTTTCTAATAGCGTCATGTGACCACCGGCATTCTGTCACATCAAGCTGCGAATTGAAACCAACAGTTGATTCGTAGTCGCGGTCCTGCAGCAGCACATGGAAAGGGGTCACAGAGGAGCTGACCTCCAGCAGCTCGCTCGCTCCGTCCTGTTCGGGAGGGATGGAGCCTGTCTTTTATCAGTCCCCATTAGAGGGGACAGGAGTCTAGCACGAGTGCGTTAGCGTGTGTGTGTGTGCTTTTGTGAGGCTTGCTCGAGCAGCCACATTAATCTCCATGAGCGAGCGCCAGCAGGTGTTAACCTATGTCACTCCTCGTGGTCATGGCAACCCAGTCGCAGCACCTGGAGGTGTCTGTGAGGCCGTGTCACGTTTGGATCCTCTTTTCTACCCACGACATACTGAGCCGTGTCTATCGCACCATTATCAGTAAAAATAAATATCTGGAATTAAAAACATATACATTGCTTTTGTTTCAGTGAGATAAAATAAAGTTGAAGTTCATGTTAAAGAGAGCAGTCCTGGTGTATTTGGATCCTGTGTCCACACTCACTGGTGTTAAAATAACATTTTTGAAAGTGTTAAATTTTTAACACCAACCAGTGTTTAATACTCAACAATACTGGGTGTCATATTTACATTTCAACAGTGATAAAATATAGTTTTAAAAGTAACACTAGTGTATTATTATTAACAAAGGAAATTATGGTGGTAAAAAGGTTAACAGACAACACTAGGTGCCAATACACCATAAATCTGAGTTAAAATCAAACTCTTTGCAGTGTTGTATTAACACTACTCAGTAGACTTCTTATTGTGGTAGCACATTAGAAAAAGAAACTGTCAAAATTAAACCCTGTGTATAATACAACTCTCCAAATTTATGGAGGATTTTTAGGGTTAAATTATTTGCATTATATTCTGGTTTTTTCTCTAGGCTGTATTTACCATAGGCTTATTAAAAATATACGCCAATTCATTTAGATAAAATATTAAGCATTTAAATGCTAAACATCATACAAACAGATGGAAAAAATGATTAAAAACAGCTTATGTGATGCCTGAAAAAAAAGCAGCAAAAGCAATGTAATATTAAAAGATATGATTTTATTTTCACATGAGAATAGCTTCATTAGGGCAAAAATCTTGGAAAAGTTATTGCAGCAATTACTTCTGCAGCATGCTCCTGCTCTAAATGTAAATTAACTCTACAGACAACTTTACAATCACCGTCAGCCAAGGCTGACAAGAAAAACAAGCCCACTGGACTCTGATGGAGTTCGTTTTAGATTAGCCTTTTGTTAGCTTTTGGCTAACAGTTCATCAAAGCTTCCAGCCAAGCTAACAAACTTGTCTCCTACGTTAGGTCAGTTTCCATGAACAGATCTTTTTCCTTTCAGGAAATAAGAAGTAATCTCCAAAATCTGTAATGATTCCTTCAACGTTTAGTAGCTTTTTGACTCGAGGAACAAAAAAAAAAAAAAGAACAGATTCGCTCATCTGTCTCCACGAGAAGCAGCAGCATCATTTCCTCTCAGCGAAGCATCAGTTCTTCCCTCTTTTAAGACCTTTAAGCTCAAAATGACACCATCCTTTGAGATCAGCTCCAAATATCTTCCTCACAGTGTAATCATTTCAGCTGAGGTCAAGTAGTGATGGTTTTTAAAAGAGCTCGTTTAATGCTTTCTTAAGTCCTCTGGCTCTTTCGCTGCGTTTCGTCTGGCAGAACGGACCGAGCGATGGTTGGAGGAGGAAACGCTTCGGGAGGACTCGGGGGGGGGGGGGGGGGGGGCGGGAATTTGGCCCGGCGTGTTCCCAGAAGGCCGCGCTACAGAGGCCCCAGTGTGGTTGCCACACGCCATGATTGCCAGGGGTCACTGCTCGAGGCCCGGAGCCATCAGCTCCGTACTCATCACGCATGATTTGAGGTTAACATGTCAGAGTTTTTCCTCCGCCTGCTGGTGAAAAAAAAAAAAAACCTACACCGCTCCTGGACTCATCGTCCTCAGGGGACCGCGAGAAGTCGAAGGATGTGTGTAAGAGCGAGGCAGAGTGTGCGATAAGCAGATACTAGAGGTGTGCGGATCGATCTTAATATCGATAATATCGATACCAAACGCTGGTATTGATATTGAATGATATTTGTGTAAAAGGATCGATACTCAAGTTTTTTTTCTTTCCTGAATGCACTGACTGCTGCATC
>JARVGW010000323.1:12792618-12813688 GCA_031762495.1 Anablepsoides rubrolineatus
ATCGATATCGGCGATACTGACCTTGTATTTACTTGGTATCGGATCGATACCAAAATTCCCAGTATCGCACACCTCTAGCAGATACAGATCAGAGATTTAAAAAAAAAAGACAAATTAGGAATAAGATATATTGTGACATACCGGAGGGTAACCTCGTGGAAACACGTAGTATTTTTTATTTTTTTTTTGCTTTCTGATGGGGATGCTAGCAAAGCCGAAAGCAGCTAACTAATGCTGGGTGGCAGATCTCTGAGGCCCCCCCGCCCCACACCTTCCCCGTGGGGCTTTGTGTCGGCCGGTCCAGCTGTCATCTTTCTAATGATTTCTTTATTTTGCAGGAAGAGCTTGTCGCCAGGGGAAACGCGCCACTTCCGGCATGGAGGAAACCCGACGCTGGGCCAGGCCGACGCTGGGACCCGCTACGTCTGCGGCCACATCACAGGGGACTAACACACCCTTTCATCCTGCCCCTGTTTCTTTGCTTTCTTTCTCTCTCTATCCACACAGTCATCAGTATCAGCCGTTCTTTTCAGAGCCCCCACGTGTCCTCGGGGGGTTTAACTTTACTTCTCAGTAGTAATAGTTTTCTTTTGACTACTAAATGATTATTGAGCTTTCCATTTGGAGCAGCCTTGTTGCTACTTTGATAACATCTCATTAAACTCTAGTAAATGTTTTTTTTGAGGATTTAGGTTAACTCTTTAACTGCGAGGAAAACCAAATAACCAGAAAGGAATTCTTCAAACGTCAAAATTAAAATAGTAAAAGTTGAGAAGAAAATCATATATGTTTGAGCTCAATTTTTAAGAACCACAAACACATTCTTTCCGCTCTTTCCGAGATGGTTGTTGTAACTTCATCGCCCACAAACATACCAGTTTCTCTCACAATCAGACCCATCATAGTGATTGATTTTGTAATGTAACTGAAACGCATTAGTGAGTTTGGCCCTTGCTTGTTGGATCGCGAGTGAGCTTACAGGCCTGTAATGACTGATCTCACTCTTAGTGAGGCTTCTCTCTGAGGGCCAGCTTGTGCAGACCCCCAGAGCCCCCCCCCCCACCTCAAATCCCTCCATCAGAAACCTTGAGAGGGCCTTGAAGAAAAGAAAAAGAACACCCTCCTCTCTCCGAACTGTAGAGTCGAGCATAATCAGGCCCAGCCTCCCAATCATGAAACCCAAGTTGAGCAAGGCTTATAACCATTCCCCCCCTCCATCCTTCTCCTCGGGGCCCCCGCTGCTGATTGTTCCAGAAACAACAGATGGAAATTGTGAGCGTAAACACGTAAATATTGAAGGAGTCATGGCTGAGATTGACGTGGAGCAGAGGTCCTCTCCGCTTCATCGCAGTGAAGTTATTACAACGTGCAACAGCGCAAAACTGTCAAAAAAAAAAAAAACAGCTGCTTTGGGTCAGAAATGATAGCTGTCAGGATCCAAAAAAACAGAAGCATAAATATGAACTCACCCAAACATAAACACAAGCAGTCCAAAGCAAACCAGCATAAAAGAGAGCTCCATTTCAAGTGAGCGTTTGGGCCAAACCAGCTCCATAAACAATCCATAAACAATGCTCAGTGCAGAACATTCAGTTACATTTAAAGCAAAAAAAAATGAGACTAAATATCTCCAACGTACCGGAATTTATAATCAAAATCACAGAGAATTTTTTTTCTTCCATAAAACACATTTAACTAAAGCATAAAGGAAATCCATAAGAGAAAACTAAAAGTTCCACAAAGATAGAAATGTCCGTCTTCACGTGCGAGTGTGTTCCATACGATGTAAAATTGCTCTAAATTTCGGTGGATCTTAATTACGGTGAAGCAATCTACGCAGGGGCACCTGAGAGTCGAAGCATGCCGCGGCGGTGAAAAATGTAAACATTTTTAGAGACTGATTAGTATCCAAACCACAGGACCGTTACCTGTCAAGTCCCAGAAGTGCACACTAACCTGATGAATAAGTGTGTGTGTGTGTGTGTGTGTGTGTGTGTGTGTGTGTGTGTGTGTGTGTGTGTGTGTGTGTGTGGGAATTAGTGTGCATGTACATGATTACATATGATTGAAATTGAGGTCTGCACAAGACATTAAAAAAAAAAAAAAGCTCTGGTTAAAATCAGAGCGTCTACTTCACATGAGACTGACAACATCATTATATCATTAAAATTTCCCCCGATTTAATTTCTGACGACACAGATGTACGTTTTGCAAATAAAGTGAGCTTTGATAAAGCGGACAAATATAGACGTCTACTGTTTTTTCTTTAAGTTAGCGCGTGAAACCAGAGCTACAAAAATATTTTGGATCAAACGCAGACAGGAAAAGTGTGAGTAGAAAAGTTATTAATCTATTCCAAATAAACACATGGATCTGCGAGAAGCTGTTATAAAATGTAGTCCTTCGCGCTTCATATGGATGTTTAAGTTTAATAAGAATAAAAAACTGATCGGCAAAAAAATCAAGATCGCATTTGTACAGTTATCCTGAAAAATCTATTTTTCATGTAGGATGTCACGATTCATTTCATTTTACGCCACAAAAAAAGACAATAAACACAAATCTTAGGATATAAATATCAAATCACAACAAGCTTGTAATCATTGTCCTAATGTGTTCATTGCAAAGTATGAAATCAACTGTAAAAAGGTTCATCTTTGAGTTTCCTCCTGGTTTTTTGTCCATCCTTTATAATGAGTCTCAGTTTCCTTATTTATTTCAGTTTTCTGCAAAATCTTTGGAAATAAAATAAAAATGTGTCATATTAGTAATAAAAACACTAATAAATACATATTTACACTGAAGGTCTTTAGTTATAAATATATATCATTAAACTGTAAAACTTTACAAACGATGAGGTAGGTTTTTGAGAAGGTTCTGCCTGGATTAAAGATCATATTTGTGGGGAATCTTCCTTATTAAAGTCCGGTGACTGGCAGCTGGGCCGAGCCTGCGAACGCTGCTCGGGGCTCGACACTATAGGGGGGGGGGGGGGGGGCTGCCATTGATACCCGTTGTGTAATTTTCTATTGGCAGGTGGGTGATGGCTGTGATTAAATCTGGGCTTTAGCTTCTGCCATCCGCATTATTGTGTCGGGATTCCCCGAGTCCCGGCTCTCCGGATCCTCTGTCACATTCTGTCATGCCAGCTTTGGGCCCTGCCAGCTGGCCTCAGTACCACAGCATAACACTGACTCCACCCCCCCACAAGTGGCTGCACCAAGAACACACACACTTATTCTACCAGGCCTTCTCCCCCCTTTTTATGCTGTTTTCCCACCATTAATCACCAGGCATTTAAAGTGACAGTTTAGATCTTTTGCAGGGGGTTCTTTGGAACGATTATGAACAGCTAATATCTTACCTGTAGATCGTTCTTTGAACTGCTTTAGTTTTGAGAAGTAAAGTCTAATTCTGACTGGACTGATGAACTGGCTGCTCAGAGTTAAAGGAGGCTCTCAGCAGGTTTGTAGAGTTATTCTTGTTAGTATAACTGATTACTATAAACGTCAGGGACTCGCGGGTCTCGTCTCGGTGGGCACAGACTGGGACGACGGCTAAAGGTCAGGTGCGTCAAAACAAAGACGCTTCGTATCAGTGTCTGAGTGGAGTGTTTGTTTAAAGGCAAGGAGGTGAGGAGAGTCACGGGAGCTCTCATCTGCTTCAGCGGAGGCCACTTTACCTCACACACACTTAATTGAGGAGGCTTCAGGTTGGATTTGAATCCTCTCTGGATTGTCAACATCATAATTATCTCATTTGCTCTCCAAACATTAGCAAATTATTCTGAGCTGATTTGAATTTTGCTGCAAATACAACAGGGGTTGATTTGTGGATTTTAAATGCTAACAGATATATAAAGGAAAAACTGCAAAAGAGTAAAAAAATAAGGTGAACCCTCTAATAGGTGCAGTATAAAAGAGTATTTTAAGGAATGATTTATAATTTCACATTTAACAAAAAAAAACTATTTTATTGTTGGACTTTTCTTAAGGAGGGTATTTGATGCAAAATCCACTTTTTTGGCTGTTAAATACATTTTGTTGTGTACTTAGAGTCTCTAGGAGTGCAGAAAATTAGAATGTAGTCTATCTCAGTGCTGCTTAGATGTTTTTAGATTCTGTTCTGTCATATTTTTCAACCCATTCTGTTTTCTCTATTTTCTAAACCATTTTCTGAACCATTACATCACAGTATTTATGACAAAACTTACCAACTACAATTTGGTGGTCTTCATTCTCCACTGGCTCTGACTCTGGCTCCAACAGGTAAGTTTGAATGGACAAGTCATCCCCTGTTGACACCTCGTATGAATAAAAAGTTTCTGAACAGCTATATAGTCATAAACCCCTCTAGCTCAAGCTGCAGGGGGGCGGGGTGTGAAGCGCCTCATTTTGATTTAAAGAGACAGCCTCAAAACGAGCTGATCTGAGACACACTTCAGAAAAGTGGTGAAAGAGGGGCTTTACAATAAGGAGGAATTCAGACCAAAGCGATGCAGTTCCACTTTAAATCCCAGCTAAATGATTTAAATGTGAAAAAGAAGGATTTAGAAGCACAATGTGTCTGCTTTAAAAAAACTGGATGTACTATATATGACTGGACTCTAATCCTGTATTTTTGGACGTAATTATCCTCAAGTATGACATTATTCCACAATAAAATTTCCAATCCAAATATCTAGTGATTTATTAGAAATGAACATAAGTAATACACACCAGGCTGCGTCCAAATCCTGCTGTGTTATTTCTTTGAGTTACATCTTCACAAGGCTCAGCTTTCTCTCATCTTGTCTCACGACAGAGACGTTTCCCTGATTCAGAATTAGCCCGTGACGCGTCAGGTGCGTACAGTATATCACTGCCGTACGGAGCTCTTGAATAGCTCACCTCATGCTGTGAATGTGTCAATGTTATGAAGTGCTGTCATCTGATCTAATGGGGTCCATGTCAGTGGACAAGCTGTGACCCATGCTTACACACACACACACACGGGCACACACACACACACACGGACATGACAGAGATTGTGTCACCAAGCCTATTTCAGTCTATTGTTTTAACAAAACGGTTTACCCATATGCAATTTGTTCTGTGCCGCATTCGTGACTGAAGATGTATCTTGTTACGTTTTTTTTTTTGTTTTTTTTCCTGCCGTACGACTGTGGCTCACCCGGACACTCGATCTCTTGACAGGACCATTTTCCTTCACGTTGGCCAAGTCCCAGTGGACGGTCGTTCCTCTTTCTGTTGACTCAAAAAATCAAGGCCAGAAAGTGAAACGTATCGCAGCCGGTCCTTGGCTTGTCTCGTGATTAACATGTAACGCAACGAGCCACCTTGGAACGTGGCGTCTCCTCACAGATCTGGAAACGCTGGTTGAAAATTCAAATTTGTGCGTCGGTGCATTCAAAGTCTCCAAGGTTGTGTGCATTCTCATGTGTGTGTTCAAAACCACATGAGAACTGTTGGATTTGTGCCCAAAGTGCCTAATTTCAACACCACCAATGTTTATCAAGAAAAAAAAAAGTGTTAAAAAAGTCATAATTCTGCTTCAGTACAGTGTTTACCATTGATGTTTCCTACCTTTAACTTTTTTTTTTTACTGTTTGCCTTTAGGATCCATATCTGTTTACCTTAGGTGTGATTGAGTCCTTTGGGTGCTTAAACAGATTTAACCGGTGACCTCATCCAGTATTTTCAACTGAAATGAGCATCAAATTGGTCCACGTAGCACATTCTGCTACGTTTTACTGAAGCTGATGTAAATGATATATTTTCTCTTGTAGCTGAGTAGTCTGAAAGTCTGGAGAGTTGTCCCCCACAGAAGTCAGACCATCGCAGCCTTGTGTCCGTGCACACCAGCTGTGTGATCACTGCAGAGGGTAATGCTCGTCATGTTAGCATGTTAGCATTCCAAATCTGTGATGTACATGGGGCTCATAATCTTCTTCATTAATAGTTAAAACATCCAGAGATTGACAGGATTCTCAGGAAATAAACCCAGGGTGCAGGCAAAACTTATAAGGTAACAAAAAGCTCTTTAATGTAAACAAAAAAGGCTGACAGGGCAGCTCTAAACCAAACTTTCAGGAACAGGTAGATACTCACAGGTAACAAGACAGGGCAGGGAGAACAATGATCAGACAAAGCACAGAGGACAGAACACAGAATATAAAGACAAACTAATTAGGGACAACAAGAAACACCTGGAGGAGACAAGAGGGAGCAGGTGAGCATGGGCGGGGCTGGAGCAGGGCAGAGACACACTGGGGAAAACACAGAAAACTTAAAGCAAAATCACAGATCATGACAGAGATGGGATTAAAACAGAGAGTCTCGAAATATTCTTGAATTTGCTAAAGAAAACTGAAGTTATTTATAGTTTTTTTGGGGAATATAGATTGGAGTTGTTTTACTCCTAATTATGCAACTTCTTATAACATAGGCATTTCATATAGTCTAGGATTATTTTTATTGACTCATTATACACTGATTGGCCGAAATAAAAAAGTCACCACCAAAAAAATAAAAATAAAAGGTCACACACTCTAATATTGTGTTGGACCATCCTTTAGCTTTGATTACGACATGCATGCATTGTTTGGATAAGCTTCTGCAATGTCACATGATTTATTTCCATCCAGTGCTGCATTAATTTTCACCAAGATCTTGTATTGATGATGGTAGAGTCTGACTGTTGCACAAAGCCTTCTCCAGCACATCCCAAAGATTCTCAATGGACTCTGTGGTGACCAATCCATGTGTGAAAATGATGTCTCATGCTCTCTGAACCACTCTTTCACAATTCCAGCCTGATGAATCCTGGCATTGTCATCTTGGAATATGGCCGTGCCATCATGGAAGAAACATCCATTGATGGAATAACCTGCTCATTCAGTATATTCAGGTAGTCAGCTGACCTCTTTGAGCACATCCTGTTGCTGAATTTAGACCTGACAAACTGCAGCAACCCCACATCATAGACCTTAGTGAAATCCAGGTGGCAACTTTATTTTGGCCAGGCAGTGTAGTACCATTTTAAACCTCTATCAATCTAGTCAAAAATTTATGTTTTAATATCTATATAATAAAATGTTAGAATAAACTATGCAATCTGTTTTTTTCCTTGGCTACTGATCCAGGCTAGAATCAACATTTTCTATTTTACCAGACCTGTAATATTATAGACTTACATTTCTGTGCTGGTTGCCAGAAGCTGGTACCATCTTCAGCGAATGTTAAACAAGAGACAGAATACATCCCAGTCAGGTCCATCAAAGCACCACAATAAGACAAGTGAGAACATGACCACGTTCACTCTTAGAGTCCCCACTTATACAGGTTTTCTTCTTATAGGAGGAAACCTGCAGAAGATCTATACATGCAGAGACTGATCGCCAACTTGTCCAAATGAAGGAAGTAAGTGGATAACATTATTTTATTGCTTATTAACCACTGATATATTTGTTCCGCCATCACCACAACTGGAAAAATCCCATTTCTGAACATCATCGCTGTCTTTATGGTTCTGATGATTTGTATTTCCATGTTATTCAACTCCAAACACCCTTGAGCCGCCTGTGTCTGGGATGCAGCGAGTCCCAAAAGGTAGGAGCCGCATTAAAGGTGAGCGTTGTTATTCTGCCTCAGGTCCTGCTAGACTCATCAGTTATCCTCTATGGCTTCCAGGATGTCTGCCATCCCCTCCCCACCCTCCTGTTTGTTTTAAGAAAAAAAAAATCCTACATTCAAAATAAGCGCACAGAGCGGCTGCGTCTGACACAAAAGTAAAAGCACATCTTTCATGCCCAAATAAATCTGACAAAGAAATGCTTTATGAACTGCCACCTAAAGGTAGTCCTGAAAGCCACAGTGAGGAAAGTGGCCATAACGTTTAATCCAATTGGCTTCCTCGCTCCAGAACAGTCTTAGCAGATGGTAGGCTGTAATATGAAAGTTATTCACCCACTCACTACTGCAGCGCGTCTGTTATATCACCATGTCCTGTTATTCTTTATGGGTTCCATAGGCACTAAAGAGGAGAGAAGTTATTTTCTTTTCATTACTTTGCTCTCTTGGGGGACTGGGAGACTTGGTCCAGCTCTTCCCTTTCAGTCCAGAAATTCTTTTCAATTAAAGGCCTATCCTTCCAGATGGTAGAAGCATTAGGCCCAGCGCTCCTCTGATGTGCTGTCCCTGCAACCGACGGACAGCCATTTCATTTACCAGGCAGTAAATCTTACGGCACCTATAATGCCCCGCTCGCACAGAAACCCAGCAGCTCAGCCTGGAGCCCGGGCGGCGCTGCACGCGGAGCTGAACTTTTACCGTAGAGATGTCCGTGCTCCATCAATCACACATGTATTGTCTTTGCCATGGATCAATTAAAAGGATGGGGGTCTAAAAAAAGGGCCATTTGTAAAATGGACGTCCTCTAAGAACTGAAACAGCAGCAGAGAGCATTGGAAGCGTGAATAATTTATCCCGAAACCCTATCACGGTGTTTGTATCAGTTTCCATCATAAAGCTTGGCGAGGGAGAAGGGTGGTGTGTGTGTGTGTGTGTGTGTGTGTGGGGGGGGGGGTACATCAGCAAGTGTGACAGGCTCTGCAGGGAGGGCACAGTAGAAAGGATTCTTCTGGACAACCGAATACACATAAATCCATTTTCTGTCACCGGAGGAAGAGAATCTGAGGAAATGGAGCGGGACGGGACTGGGCAAACTATCGTACATTTAGAATAACACTTTTTATTAATAGTTTCTTTTAGTGTAAAAACAACAAATAATTCATGCTATAAAAGTTCAAGTCTGGTAAAAGTTTTTGTATCAATATTGTCAAATCAGTTCAGTGGCAGATATTGAAGTATAAGAATGCCATACAAAGTATGCCATAAGAGCAACAATCTTTCAAATCAGATCTTTATTTGTACACACCAGTTTCACTACAGCTCCTATAAATTTTTATTTGAAAAACTCCACTTGGCTCTGCTTTTCTGTTTTTTTTTATAGGTGTTGTTTTAAGCTGGCAGCAGTTTTTCAGAGTTCTTCTAAAAGGCTATCAGCAGCAGGTAAGATATTATTTGTCACGACTTTTTCACAGAATCCCACTTCAAAACATCTGAACTGCTGATCTGCAAGGAATTTTCACATAGTAATATCCAAAATGTCTTGAAATGTTCACGGTAGTTTTAAATATGAAGTGTGCAGTCTTGTTACTTCAAACATGCTTTAAAAACACTTTTTTTTGTTTTCAAATTAGATGTTGAGTTGTTGCAGGTGTCTTGAACTCTTCTTAGTTTAGTTTATATAATTTTACAGCACTGGAGTTAGATTTTGACATCTGCACTGAAGCTACTGTATAAAAACACCCAAACCCCTGAATTTCTAATTATTAATGTTAATACCAAGGTAAGACATGATACAATGTGGGTGGAGGTGAGCAACAAAATAGTGTGCATGGCCTAAAATACTGTTTTGCAAGTTGTGCACACAAAAAAAAGCTGCAAATAATAAAAAAAAAGGTCTGTGCGATTTGTGCCCACAGGGCTTGCTGGTCACTTAGTTGCAAACAGTCTGAAAATTTGCTGATTTTTTTCCCCCCTGAAATCTTGTGTTGCAGCTGCAGTCCAGTAAAATACTACCTGAAACATTTCCAAAATGTTCCATCAAAAGTTCTAAAGTTGGAGTTCCTGGAGCGTGAGTGAAAAGCTGTTAGTCTGAGCTCACATCAGCTCTGTAGCTCCCAGTGTTCCCAGCTGCTGGAGGAAGAAGAGAAACCTGGGACTGATTGGCTGCTGCCGCTGCCAGCAGACTCACTGTGATCTGAGACTAAAGTATACGCCAAACCTTGTCGATCCCACAGGAAAGTGACGTTTTCTTCAGACAAAGTCTGCTTTCAAGGAAGACGGCAGCTTGTTAGGCGGCTGATTCTTTTGCCCACCTGTAGTTTAACTGAAGGGTCTGAGGACAACTGAAGAGGCCAGAGCAAAACACACACCTCCATCATTTTTACACATTGTTCTTCTGCAGTGTTTGTGTTTGCAGTTATATAGTTTCTGTTTTTATTATATGGACATGCATAGTAAAAAAACAAACAATTTAAAGTCTTCTTTTATTCCTGGCAGGTTTTTAATAATCTTGTTTCAGTAATTTTGTAAAAACTTTAACACTCTTTCTAGGATTATTATTAAGATCAGTATGTCGTCAAGCAGACACCAGAAACAAACACGGTGTCCATTCAGGCTCAACTTTAGATACAGTGTTTTTTTTTTACAAACAAGCTCCTGTGGGGAAACACTGTAACTACACAGGTTCAGAGTTCCGCTCTGCGTGTGAGAACAGTGTGTCGGATTCCTGCCTCTCCGTGTTTTGTCCCAATCTGTCCTACATGGAACAAATGAGACTTTTTTCCCCCTCCTAGCAGTCGAAGAGTTTTGAGGGCAAAGTGTCATTTTTCAACATCCATAAATAGAATGTGCAGAGCATGTCCCAATGGAGGTGAATGCATATCATGTTAGCAGGGCTGAGTAGGTGCTAACCTGCTGCTGGCAACCTCCACGCTAAACAATACTTGTTACAGAGAAACACAGAAATTGGATCACTGTTGTGTGAAAAGTGAACTAATGTTATGTGGAGTAAAACACAAGAAAGTGTAACGCAATCTAACACTTATTGTTGTCAAGTGCTGGTTCCCTTGACAGAATTGTGTTACAAGAAAGTGAATAGCAACATGGGTGTTTTTAGGTTGGGACGTGTGAGCAATTGAAGATAAAAAAGTGATCAACTTTATTAAAAAAAATGTGGTTCAAATGCTGCTTAAATAAAGTCTTTGAGATCAAGAGAGGCATTCATTTTGAAAAATAATCTGAAATGCAATAAAATATAAATATACAAAACAATTGATGTGGCCAGGGCCAGCCCTAGACAATTTGGTGCCCTAGGCAAAAATTTGGGTGGTGCCTCCTTGTGCAATGTTCTAAATCTCAGTGTCTGTTTCCATCCATCCATCCATCCATCCATCCATCCATCCATCCATCCATCCATCCATTATCCTCTATTTTTCATCGATAGAAACCAGGTTGTCCAATTAAAAAGAGTTTAAAATAGAATTTATATATAAATAAATAGAATTTATTTAAACAGAATATCAGACATCATAAGAAATACCTGTTCATGTTAATGAGCAGCTGTGGAGTGAAGCAGTTCTAGGGGGAGGGGTCCAAGGGTATACTCCTTCTGAAAACTTTGTAAAGGATCTACTCAAAACGCTGCATTTTCAGCCTTTTAATGAGCTTCTTACTAAGTTCATGGGATTAATAAAACATAAAAGCAGTATTTCATTAAAGCAGCACACTGAAAACAAGACTTTAAACTGAACTTAAGTTGAAACTTCTATTATCCTCAGTTTTTCAGTTTATACACTGGGCACCAGTAGTTAGTTCTGACTGCATCATATGGTACTTTTCTACTTTTCTTCTCTCATCTGTGGTGCCCCCGAGATGGATGGCACCCATAGCATTTGCCTATACTGCCTTCAGCCAAGGGCCAGCCCTGTTGAGCTCAGTTTATTTCTGTTTTTTCCAAAGTTGAGATCATTCTGTCATTGTTGATACGAGGTAACTGCTCCACTCAGATCAATTAAAAGAACATCCAAGCTACTAATTTTAAGTAGACAAAAGGCTAAATGGTCAAATAATTTAACTGTCATGCAACAATCTGGGTTTGTTACTGAAATAGCACCCTTGTTTTTCTGTCTGAACTATTGCTAAGGTTATTCCTTGAAGATTTTTTGCTTCAATCACTTCAGGGCTTCAAACACAGACTGAGCCTTCATGTGAAATCTTCATGCATTAGTACAGCCTCAGTTACAGAAACCACAACATTGCTTTTCAATAGAGCCCCATTTTCATCTTTTGACACCAAACACACCCAGATATTTACCTGAGCTTGTAAGGTAATTGCAAACCAAAATTTATCTCCAGGCCTCGAACAATCTACCACCAACAAAACTGCGTCATTTCCAGACACCCTCATCGGTTAGGAGTCACCGCTAGCAACATAAAAACATTAAATAATACAGCCTTGGCTACCTCAGAGTGCCCTGCAGTCACACGTAAGCCTGTTGTTGTCAAGCTCTACAGAAGCTTGGAAAAAATATCAAAGTGTTGGATGTAAATGACAAGATTTTGGCTCAGTGACAGAAAAACAGATAAACTGGGAGGAAGATGAGGTGAAACAAAGGAGTATGACATATGAGGAGAAATGGATGTGAAATAATTTTGTTTCCACATTTTTGCCTGATGGGGTGAGGTGCAGATATTAGCGTCCTGAAAGTGTGACATCTTGACGAGGCGGGATCCATTTTAGCCGTCACAGGAAGGATCAGGAAGCTCACAAGTCCTGGCACATGAGTTAAACACGACTACATGACTACATAGGGAACACGCTCCGTAATGTGTGTTAAACATTGTGCTATAAAATTAACTTGTTCAGAAGATGACAAGACAATAAAGGTGCATTTATCCAATATAAACAAGCTCGCCAAATCACCCTGCTGTCTGACAGACGGAGGGGGTGGAAGAAGAGAAAGAGTGGCGGCGGAAGAGTGTCGGGTCGAGCTGAAGCCTGTGCTGCTCCCCGGTTCCCAGCCAGCGCAGGAAATGAAGAAATAGGATCACATCAAAATATGCAAGCCCGATCATCCTGAGCACACCTTTTCCAAAAGGCCACACACACACAAGCCAACAGAGGGTTTAACGCTTGGCCAGACCGAACCGTTTTTATGTTGCTTGTTGAGAAATGTGCTACAACAAGGAGCAAGAAGTGCAGCAGTTTGTTGTACGATAAGCCAAACAACAAAAAACATTCCTAAAAGGGAATTATTATTTTATATTTAAACAATGAACAATTAAAAAAAATCATAATTGATTTGAAAATGTCAGTTTGGAATCATGTTGTATCTCAGCAAACATAAACCCTACTGACTGAACAAGAAAACATAAATGGGTTTAAAATGAGATGTAAATAAAGCTAAATAACACATGAGAAGTATTTATTCTTTTCTCTAAAGGTGAAAATTACAATATTTCTGTCTGCATATATTTTTTAATGAAATTGGTTGCTCTCTGAAATTGAAAAAAATGTTGTTTTTTTGTTCCTCCATAAGAATCATAACCAACATCAACATATTTTTATGCATATTGGTCACTGTTGGACCCAAGAACATAAAGACATTTCTTGCAGAAGGAAGGACTTAAGGTGCATGTGACATAAAATTTAAAAAAATAAATATAAAGAAAATAAATATAACATTATTAGCATAATGCAAAAATAATTTCCAGCTGCTGAGATGAACAGTTGTTGATATTTTTGCATGTGAAGGAACAGGAAGTGATGTCAAAGGGGAATGTCTGCATGGAACAAAGCTAACGACACAGACTGTAGAGAAGAATCTGATGTTTTTTTTTAGATTATTTTAAGTCTCTATCAGAGAGAGATGAAGACGAGTCAGAGTTCAAATAATATTGTTTCAATAAACAAACATTACAGAGTTCTCTTTCTTAAAGAGTTCCCCTTTGATGTCACTTCCTTTTGTTCTTTGGCTGAGCCAAGTTCAAAAGAAAATATGTCATTTATGTGACAAAATGGGTAAAGTCACATGTTTTATGCAAGGTTTCCTATATAAAAATGTGTTTTCTTTGACTTTTTGTATTTTCTGGATAGGCATGTCACAGACACTTTAATGGTTTTAAAGGAACCAAACAAACAAAATGAAACATATTTTCAATAAATGCAAACAGGCACCTGTTTGAAAATCACAAGTTGTTTCTCTCATGTTTTGTATGATTCTCAGCAGGACTTCGATGGTGTTTGAGAGCAGTTGAAGATAAACAGAGCGTTATGGGGGCAGATGCATAGAGCCATAACTATATCCAAAGATGTGTGAGAGGAGGAAGGTGCATGCAGCAGAGCAAGGGGGTGGTGGGGGGGCTGGTTCCCTCTTGGTGAGCAGTGATTACTGTTGGCTGCGGTCCACCCTGCCTGCAGCTAGCAAAACATTATCTATGGCTCAGTAAGTTTGCTTTTATTTGGTTTGATCTTTAATTTTTGAGCTGAGAGCTGCTGTGTTTTTGTGACCTAAACTCGTAACATTTTCAGACCTTAAAGCGTAAAGTTTCTATTAAAGAGATCTTTATAAATGTCACTTTTATTTAGAACTTTACATTCTTTGGGTGATGTTATTAGCTGTGGATCATCTGTGCAATAATCACCACCCAGGCCCCTGATTAATTTAGTGTTGATTAAGAAAGACTCATGTTATCCCAGAATATTGTCTGAGTTTGAGTCAAAGCACATTTATATTGCTTTTGTCACCTAATTAAGTCTGTTTATTTTAAAAAGTACTCATCACAAAATATGAAATTAAGCATAAAAAATATTCATCCTGAACAATACTAAACGTAGGTTTTCATTGAATGCAATTCTGAAATGCAGATCCACACTAAATATAAACTCACCAAAAATCACGTGGAAGTTAAATAACACAACTGATTTATATAGAGCAGTAGTAGACTGTGTAAGTTCACAAAAAATTAATGTTTGACCTATTTATAGTCCCTTTTGCTATTTTTGCAGGTTAAAAAAACCCACATGTAGGCCTATTTAGAATCAGGGGCTTTTTTGCCAGGGGTGGCCAAGGTGTGTTTAGGGGACACATACAAATAAAGATGTAAAAACTCAAGATGGCCACGAGACCTAATTCCAAATAGCTTTAATTCAGCTGTTTTATCACATCACGATTGCCGATGGTAATCCCAAATTAGGCTAACCACTGCAAAGGTCCATCTTGCAAATGAGATCTGGATCTCACTGGGGTTTTACATGGATAAATAAAGGAAATAATAAAAATAAATAAATAAATAATAAACTAAACTATCAGTACTAATTTCACAAAGAGCTATAATTCAGTCATTTTTAAACATACAAAGCTAAATAATCTAAATAGTACAGTAGTATCAGAGAATGCTCCTTAAAGGGATCCACGATTAGTTATAACATTATCTATATTTGATAAACATATATTTTAAATGTAAAATAAAGACTGTAAAAATACTGTAGGCTGTTTAGTTTTGTAAATTTTTTAAAAATATATTTTAACATGGATGGAGCCATTTTATTTATATGCAAAGCATGCTGGGTAAATGATGACGTGGATAGGTTATCGGTGCATGTCAACCTATTTGGACGTTTACCTGTATAAAAAGCCTCAAAAATTCATAAATTTTGCAAAAAATCTGTACAACTCGCACTGACATGTTAGATAAATTTGAAAATGTGGTTTTGAAAAAGTCTTTAAGACTTGAAAAAATTTGTGAGATTGCTCTATATGTCCGTGTACCTGCAAAATCACGTAAAATCCTTAAAACGGCCAATCCATACAAGTTGACATGTATGTCGGTGTGAGCAAGCTGAAGATTAATCTTGGACAATATCTTGACTCTTTTAAATAAAACCAGAGCGTTGACAGAAAAGAGAAGGCAGAAATATGGATGGAGGACAACAGAGCTGCTTCATGGAAGAAGATCCTCAGTTTAGCCTGTTAGCCTTTGTGGTAGTGCCGACGCTATATTGCCTTATATGTATTAGCTCGGCGCTAGCGCAACAAACTAACAAGCTAAACTGAGGTCCTCAATCCACCATAGAGTCATTTTTGTGTTCCTCTCTCTGTCATGTGGATGGAGGACCTCAGTGACAAGAGGAGAATGTGTAGAGCTGAGCTAATACATATATATGGTGATAGCGTCGGGGCTAATGCTAAAGCTAACAGGCTAAGCTGAGGTTCTTTTTCCATGAAGCAGCTCTGTTGTCCTCCATCCATATTTTCAGTTGCAGGCTGAGTGGTTTCTACCTTCTCCTCTCTGTCAACGCTCTCTGGTTTCATTTAAAAGAGCAAGATTAACCTTCAGGGTGGATATAGCTCACTAACAGCCTCTCATCTATGACCTATCCATGTCATCATTTACCCAGAATGCTTTGGGTGTAAATAAAATGGCCCCATCCGTGTAATATATTTTTAAACTTTTAGTTTAAAAATTATAAAAACTAAACAGCCTACAGTATTTTTACAGTATTTATTTTACAGTTAAAGTAAATGTTTATCAAATAAAGTCTAATTTTACAACTAATCGTGGATCCCTTTAACAAAATCTAAATAGAATTTAACATACACACCCATTATTTGGGGGTGGCCAATCAGGTGCCACCAGGTGCACCCCTCTGGCTCCACTCCTATTTAGAATCTCATCATACATTTTGCTTATAGATTTTTAATTTAGGAAACACTGATAAGAGAAAATATTGTGCAGAATTTATTTTCTACATTATGACAGTGGTTCTCAATTCTGGTCCTCGTGACCCACTACCCTGCATGTTTTAGTTGTTTCCCTGCTCTTCAGCATGTCTTTAAGTTCTGCAGAAGCCTGCTAATCACTCGTTCATTTAAATCAGGTGTGCCAAAGCAGGAAAACCACTAAAACATGCAGGGTAGTGGGTCACGAGGACCGCAATTGAGAACCACTGCATTATGATTATATCTCTGTCTGAGAACCTTTTTAAAGAGTGTCAAAAATCTTAAGTATCTTAAAAAAAAGCATTTTCTTTTAATTGTAGGTCCTTTAAATGAAGACATTTACTCCTAAAATGTACAAACTGACTCCTATCAGCGAAGCTCCATCCGTCTCTTTTTCAGCCGGAGGTGTGGGGAGCTCACAAAGAGGCAGAGAGTGAAGATCCGGGTGATGTAATTTGCTCTCAGCGTCAGCGTGCAGCAGTCCGGTGATTTAGCGGGAGTGTGCTGAAGACATGACAAAGACTAATTGCTTTCATTAATCACGTTTTGCCGGGCCCATTCCGAGGTAAACTAATAGAAATCCTCTTACCTGTCAGGACGCCAAGCATTGTGCGCCCGGCAGGCAGTCACAGAGGGAGGGGGGGGGCAGGGGTGGTGGGGGGTTGCAAAAAGGTGCAGGGAAAGAGTGCAGCCAAAGGAACAGGCAGGAAATGAAGCTCTAACTACAAATAAACCACGTCTTTGTCTAGACAAATCTCTTTTCAAGCCATAATGCTCTCTGAAATGTGTTAATGTCATGTAAAGTCTTTCAGGGAGCTGCGGGGTTGAGGAGAAGCCAAGCACAAATGTGGCTCGAGAAGAAAGGCTTTTTTCCAGCATAAAATACCAAATCAAATTATTCCCCTGGTCCAGCTGCCAGTAGCATCGGGGAAAAGGGAGAGAGGCTTTGGGCCTTAATACCTTTGTGTGTGACAGGGGGCCATTACTGAGGCCTCTTTATGGAGGAACACAACAGAGACGTCAGGACAGGCCGATCTCTGCAGACAGATGGAGGGAAAGACAGAGAGCACAGAGGAGAGTGCATTCCCTGGAAATAGCCTGAAGTACTTTCACCATCATGGAGTACTCAGGAGGACTGGATGGGATCTTCATAAAAATATGAGCAGAAACAGGTTTCGTACAGAGTAAGTCTCTCAGGGAGGTGATTCTAAATTTATTGGATTAGAACTACCTCAACATGCAGTCATCTCTACATAGAAAATCCTCTATTTCTCCTCCTGCAAATAAAATTAATACTAGTTTTGTTCATTTATGATATAAAACACTTTATCTCATTTATTGTAATTTTACTGCCCATTACTGTCATGAAGATCAAAATGCTCTTTTGAACAGTGTTGTGTCCCAAAATAAGGGATTGTATGAGTACAGCGGCTATGATGGGCAAAAAGCAACAGCTTATGCAAAATTAAAAAAAATAAATACAGTATATATATATATATATATATATATATATATATATATATATATAGCACAAAATGTTACAAAACATAGTGCTTGGTAGGTTATTTCTTTGTTGTCACTTCTTGGCAAAAAATCTCATGATTGTCAGCACCTGGGGGTTAAAAACCAGACCCTTGTCCTTCACTTTGCTTCGTACGAGGGTCTGGAGGGGACTCTTGGCTATAGAGAAGCGATTCTTGCTGGAGGCGTGGCCTCTGCTGAAGTTTAAAGTGATTGCATCGGTTGGCCGCTACAGCTCCATTGTGAAGAAGGCTAAGCTAAGAAGCTAACTGGAAATCGCGTGCGCTGTAAACAACCCTGCTGAGAGGAGAGAAGTACCAAGCCAAACAAATGTGACACCATTTAAAATGGAAATGAACAGGTTTTCAAACAGTAAAAGATTTATTACCAAGAAGAACTGTTACAACAAAGAAAAAAATCTACCAATTTTCTTACTTTCTTGCTAAGTTTAGATATACATATAATATATACAATTCAAAAACACAAACAATCTCTGCCTGTCTCTTATTGGACATAAACATAACACAAGGTGTTTTCATGAAATTAATGTATTTTTTAATGATAGAGTATTATATATACATATAAGCATCAACTTATGGGTTTTCAAATTAAACTGACAGCATGACAAATGTTTATTTAAGTTTTCACACCAGCCCTGTGTGAATCCTGTTTAGTCCACTTTAATCAAACTCTAGTAAACGATGCAGAACAAAAAAAGTGAACTCTGCTCCGCTAAAAACTTAGGAGAACCATATCAGCTGAAAATCTAAGCAAATGTTGCAATTTTGTTCCCCAATCAAACCAATCAACTCTACTGGATTATCAGGTGTGAATACAACCTAAAAAAATCCCATAAACCTCTGAGAAATCTTTGAGATCTGACTTATTTTATGAAGGCTGCAATCCACTTGGATTAGCGTCAATCCATTCTACATTAAACTCAAATTCTCTAAACTAGTTAGAAAGCGGTCTACAGCAGGTAAGATATTGTTCATAAGCTATCCACAGGTTAACCCGTTTAAATGATAGGAACTATCTCTTTAATCTAAACATAAGAAAGTTTTCTAAAAGTGTAAAATAAAGGTATGTGTTCAATTTTTTTTAAATTTTTATGAGTTCCATGAATTCATATTCATTTTATGAAATGTTAGGTTTCACAAAATAAAATAAATACATTTTATTGCTCATTATAAAAATAATCCTAATGTGACCTGGATCTCTCAGATATGTTGCTGCCAGTCAGCAAAGTCCAATAAGCAATGTGAGCTGAGATTTAAAAAGCTGTCACACCTGGATGTACACACACACACACACACACACACTCTCACACACACACACACACTCACACACACGGTCTTGGCGATGGCATTCAGGAGTTGCACAGAGGACAAATGCAAACGTGATTGCCGTGTGAAAGGCCCTCCTCCTGCCTTCAGAGTGCGTCTCCAGTTACGAGGTCACAGACAATTAGAGCGAGGGGATCAGACAGCTCCACTGTTGTCATGGCGCTGCGTCGTAACTCACATGTGCACGACAAGTTTAGTCACCATGAGCGTGAAGCACACGTCCTGACAGCTATTTGCCCCAGCGCCCGATAATCACATGCAGAACACGGATCATACATGAGCACGGAGCTAAACTCTCTGTGGTTTTAAGCTACACCTCGCCCGGCGCAGACAAACACTGCCTCTGGCTTCAAGAAGCTCTGAAAGGTGACTGTAATTTAAGATTCAGGAATGATTTTATTCCCCACCAAAAAAAAAAAAGAAAAAAAGAGTGATCTGCTGATCCTGGGGGTGTTCGCTCCTGTCAGTGATGTGCTGCCTTTCCTCCTGTTGTAGTGAGGTGGAGCAGGGCCTGCAGGGACAAGGGCAGACTCCAGATCTTATCGCCGCTTCCATCCCCATATCAGGTTGCATCCATTTTTTAATTTAGCATACTGGGAGACAAGTCAGCATTCACAATGAAGCCTTTATGATCCTCGTCACCTCGGTGTGCAGGATGAGTAGCTCTCATCACCCCAAACAGCCATCCAAACGATTTATTTTCACTTTTGAGGACTCGACCCAATGTTAGCGTTGATGTCTTTGATGTTCAGGATGTCCATCAGAATTACAGTTTGATAAATGATTTCAAAACACTAAAGGACGTTCGGCACAATGGTTTGTGTTGTTTCTGTTTGCTTTCCTTGCATTATATTGACATGGGTGACTAAATGAACCCATGGTTGCAATACATCGAAAGAGAATGGGAGTTCAGTCATTCTGATGTGTGTCGGGAACAAGGAAACACATTTAGAATAAGACTTGAGTGTTACATGTAAGTAACAATAAAGTGAAACTGCAATGATTTCAGAATCAGAATCAGTTTTATTGCCATTGTCAATGAACAGGGTTCACAGACTTTGCTTGTAAAGGTGTAATAAGTATCAAATATAACAATGAAGAAAATACAAAAGAGAAAGAGAAAAATATAATAAAAATTTGGTCTGAACTCCTCATTGTAACTCCACAAGCCCCTCCTTTCACCCCTTTTCTGAGGTGTTTACCTCAGCTCAACTCGTTTTGAGGCTGTCTCTTTAAATCCAAACGAGGCGCTTTACACCCCGACCCCCCCTCCAGCATCCAGAGCATTTAAACACCATGTTTAGCTCAGCAGCTTCTGTTCAACATCTCAGGGAAGATGTACAAGTTTAGACGTGAACTAAGATTTCAGTTCACTTTTCTTCATTGTTCCATGTTTGTAATTAACCGGACTCGCTCCCATGCTAACACTTTACGGTGTTTCGGAGGCGGGTTGAGCAGCTTTAAGTCCTGATTAATAACAATCCATGGTGTGGGTTAATAGGAAGTGACACTGGTTGTGTCTCTGAACAGTCCCTGCTCATAAAACTAGTGGACTCTGAGAAGGAATCATGAATTATGAATTTGGCTTTAAATACCACCACATTTGCTTTATTCAGCCCGTCAGCAGCAGGCCTGCAGATTCTACGAAGCAAAAGCACTCCAAACATCCTCTTTTTTTTAACGTACACTCAGACGTGTCGTTTAACGGGAAGTCCAAACGACGACGAGGAAGAGAGGTGGCAGGAGAAGGGCATCTAGTGTGGAAGTGAGGCAGCTGGGGGCACCGGGAAAGAAACATGGGGGGGGGGGGGGGGGGGGAGCAGCGTTGATTTCCTGTTTCCCCAAATTCCCA
>JARVGW010000323.1:12813698-12870104 GCA_031762495.1 Anablepsoides rubrolineatus
CCCCCCCCCCCCCCCCCCCCCCCCCCCCCCCCCCCCCCCCCCCCCCCCCCCCCCCCCCCCCCCCCCACCAGCCTTGATTTCCTGTGTCCCCAAATTCCCAGCTCCTGTCTGCAGAGCAGGTACACAAAGCTTCCCTTGAACGTTTTTGGAGACGGGCGGTGGGATGAAACACATCCACTGATGGTTAACAGATCTGTCCCCGTGGACCCTCCCCCAAACTCTAACTTCCATTACTGATGTACCCTCTTTCACTGTAAGCCAACAAACCCCTTGTTTACTCTCTCCAAAAAATAAATAAATAAAATCTCTTTAGCATTTCCTGTCCTGACTCTTCATCTTGGCGGGGGTCCGTGCTGCTGCTGGTTGTAGGTCACTTGTCTTTTCAACTCTTAGTCATCCTGAAAGAACAGCAGAGTCACTCAGGATGTAGAGCAGTTTGTCCTGTTCCCAGAAGCCTCTCTAATCCCAAGAAAAAACACGTCCAGTCAACTGGAACAGGATATTAACATTTTGCTTTTATACATAAACTTGAAAGTGCAAACATGCTAAGTGGTGGGTTCACATCCCTTCAATTAGCAGGTGGGCTACACTTGAAAACGTGGACCAATCAGCTGATGAGCTTGACTCAGAGAGGCAAGAAGGTTATCTCTGCATCATTTATGCTAGCCATAACGTTTGGTCTATATTTAATATATATTTCCTCTGATTTGGCTTAAAAGATGATCTGACTAAAACATTCCTTTAGACAAACCCAAAAAGAAGCCTAAATGAAATGAATGTTCTATTTCTATCTATAGAAAAGCAGAAAACATCTAAAGCCTCAGAGGAAGAAAAATGCTTTAAATTAGGCTCCGCCTTCTTTTCAGTTTTTCTGTTATAACAAATATGAGAACAGAGCAGAAACCTTACTGATGACTTATCAAGCTAAAGTAAGTCAAGGTGGGACTCCCAGCTGTTTTATTAACAAACTATATATCCAGTTTATGAAAGCAACCCTTGCCAGATGAGGTGTGTGTGTGTGTGGGTGTGTGTGTGTGTGGGGGGGGGGGGGCTGATGGAGGAGATCTGGACCAAGAAACACCCAAGAGGAAGGTTCTTTTTAAAAAATACACACACAGCAAACAGGGAGGTCCAACAAGGCTGCAAAATACATCCTCAGGGATCTCCTACCTCACAGCTGAAGAGTCACACGAACACACACACACACATACACACACATACACAACCTCATGTTTACCAGGCCCACTGCACCTCTCCATCCACATGTGAGTGGCAGAGATTTATATGTTGACCTCAAAGAACCATGGTGCGCATGTGTGTGTGTGTGTGTGTGTGTGTGTGTGTAGGTGTGTGTGTGTGTGTGTGTGTAGGTGTGTGTGTGTGTGTATTTAACCACAGATGCAGGTGGAGCTGCGGTGTGGTTGACTCGACGCTGAACATCGGTCCAAACTTCTGTCCCGGCAGTCGTCATTCAGGCTCCAAACGAGTCAAACACGGCAGCCTCGCAGCGGTTAGCAGCTGAGGAGAGAGAGGTGAACGTAAAGTGTCGATGATTTGTTCTGCTTATTAGTTTTGGTCCCGGCTGTGCTGCAGCCGTGGATCTAGGAGCGGATCTTGTAGCAGAAAACTTTGCTTTACAAAACACTTAAAGGAACACATTTACATGAACAAAAAAACAAACAAAAAAAAACATTAAATTAAGATTTTTCTAATTTAGCATTTGTAAATGATAGATCTTTCTAATTACTATTATAACTTACTTAAACCTTATTTATCTCACATTGTTGCTGACTAAACATATAGTTCCACATTATGAGGTCAAACAAAGAGTCATCTACAACAGGTAAGACATTATTTGTTCATAACTCCAAAAGACTTGATCTATTCCTTTAATTGTCAGCAGCCATCATCGTTCTGTCCAATCAGAGCCACCAACAGCTTACATTAATAGCATGTTGTGCTCCTGACTTCGCTGAGAATGCCTGCTCTGAATCAGACCGGCATAGCTGTGGTCACCGGGCCCCATTCGGATTTGACACTCACGGCTGAGATGCCTGGCATCCCCAGCTTTCTGATGACCAGCTGTCCCTGCCCCCCCCCCCATTTCTCAAATCCCAGTAACTGGGAAATAAACAAACAGTAAACAAAGGGAGCAGTTTAGCCCCTATGCTAACCTGCAGCATGACAACAGAGTTACTGTTCTCACCAAAGTGCTGCAAGCTGAAAATAAACAGCAATAATAAACCTGAAGAAGTTTTGTTAAAGGGTGGAGTTTTACTTTTTTTCTACTTCATCATTTTCCTTTTGTTCCTCCTTGTATTTGTCTCTGGTCTTCTGCTGGCTAAAGATACATTCGCCAAAAGAGCACAAGCCCATTATAGCCTTCTTGCTTGTAAAATAGATGTAGCTCATGTAGATGTAGATCAGATTTTTATTTATTTATTTATTTTCATTTTATGGTTGGGGGGTGAGTTTGATACGCATGTAATACAATATTAGTTCAATTGTGATGCATCGTCAGAGGGTCCCGCTATGGAAATCTGCATGAAATCACTGTCTGGGCAAGGCTGTAAATCACCAACAGCGTTGTTTATCATTACAGCAGAGTTTTATGGAGGGGCACTTTGTTGAGACGTCACAATGCAATGACCTCTTATTTCTGCAGAGGAGAGTTTGCACGGTTACGGTTAAGCGTGAAAAAAGTGCAAGAGCGAAGCTCGAGATGCATCCACTGAGCAGCTGGAAACATTAAAGCATCAGGGTTGTGACAGAAGATTTAAAGTCAGGTAAATGAGACGAGCTGAAGGTTAGTCTGCAAGAGCGACTGGCTGGCTGGCGTGCATCAACACCCACTCTTTCTTTTACTAAATGTCTGGTCTGGTTTTGTCTGGCTTTTCCTGCCAGGCATCAGGAAAACTTATCAAAGAGCACAGACAGACACTTTCAGCTGTTCCAAAAGGAAGGGGGGAAAAAAAAGCACATGTCGACTCGTTGTGGTGATGAATTCTGATGGTCTGACTCCGTTCTGTCCTGCCTGACAGCTCAGCATGCCTCGGCCCAGCCGTCACTCCTGCTTAATAATAAAAAGCATCATTGATCCGGATATTAAACAGGCTGCGTGGCTTTCAGTAAAAATCCATGCGTGTTTAATTCCTCGACGTGGTTTTGGAGGCTGGAGCTCCAGGCGGTGACCACCTTTTGAAAACTGCCTCAAACAGACTTAAAGACTTGTTATTTAAGCCCACATTGATTTTATTATCATCCCCTGAAGTTCCTAGACATAAACAGTGATATAATGGGTCAGTTATTGGCTTGTGTTTTAATGAGCTATCCATTTGTGCATTAACATTTAATATCGTCCCAAAGGAAGGATGAAATATTTGCAGAATTATGACCAGAAGTCAACAAGTCAGACTGATGGTAGAAAAAATATATGTTTTGGTACTCATTAGTTTTTATTAGTCATAGAGTTATTGTGTGGATTTTAAAGACATAATCAGTTTGCACGTGTGTTTAGCCTACATTCGCTCAGAGCTCCAAGCATGTGTTGTGAATGACTCCCAGCTACTACCACCTTAAATTTGAGTTCAATATGTGTGGAATTGACTGAGTTATAGCCTTTTGGTGTCTAATCTTGATTAGCTGTAGCAGACACCTTGAATTAGATTTGCTCTGAAAGTTGATCAGTAGTAGATCTACATCAATTGGTTGTTATCCGAAAGTTTCATTCAAATTGGTCCAATGGTTCATGAAATATTTTGCTAACAGACAGAGACACTGGCAGAATGTTTGACATGAAGAGAATCTGAGAGGAACATGCAACAGTTCACAAATCAGTTTTATTAATTTAAACACAATCAAATAATAATGTCAAAAACATCTGTACACATCATTTTGCAGACACAACAATCTTTTGTGTTTTCACAAGGAGGCCCATGTAGTGTAAAATATTTCCAGTTTGCATTTATGATCGCGACAAAATAATAATAATAAAAAAAAAAGCGTGCTGTATGAACCTATAAAACATTTCCTCTATTTATTTACCTACTATTACCTTGATCTAGCAGCAATATGTAGATACCCCGAAGAGAGAGAGGGAGAGGGGTGGGTAGGTGGGTGGGTGGGGCTGAACTGTAACGCCAAAGCCAAACAGTGATCATGTGCAAAGGAGGGAGAAAATTAGAAACACAACACGTCCGTTTCTATTTAGGAAATTCACAGTTGATAGCACATGTCCTCCAAGTTAGTGGCTTTCGCTCTCGCTGTTCGTTATGGTTTCCCCGTCAAAGTCAGAGCTGAAACAAAAACACTACATCATACAAAATTACGCTTGCTGTACAAGAGTTTTTTATAGTGCTTGTATAAAAGACAATAAACCCTATTCAAGCTTGTTTTTTTAAATATCGGATTTATTCAAATTTTGTGATTAGAACGGCTCTCTGAGCTCGGATTTTTTTTTTTTTGTTTACCTTCAAATGTACGGGTCAGGGCTGCAAGCTGGTGAAATGCCGTGAGGGTGAGTTTAGAGCGAACGTTCTGCAAAACTAAGAAATCAAAACAGATTTTTAAAACTGTTTTATGAGTAGACCTGTAACTTTACACAAAGACGTGGATGAAATTGACCATAAGTTTGAGAAGGTTACAGAACTAAAAAGAAAAAGTCCTTGACACTTGACATCCGGGCTTTTTTGGTCTTGACAAAACAGTTGATCAGAAAAAAAAAATTTAAATCCCCCATTATCTACACATTTGTGTTTTTTTTTGTTTTGTTTTTTAAATCAAACAACACATCAACACTTTCAGGTGTCACACAAGCTTTACGTGCGACCGGACGCCTTTTTTTTTTTTCTGTTTTTACTTCCATTAAAAAAAAGCAATGCCACCTTTCAAGAGTGTGTACTTAAATGATTATAGGAAGGAATAGTCCAGTGATTACAAACTTACACACGCACAGAAAAAAAAAATCCTCTGTACACGATTGTCTCCGCATTGTTAATAAAGTTTTTTTTTTTGTTAATTTTTTTTAAATTATTAGAAAACCCCTCCATTTTTTTTTTGTTTCTTTCATAAACCTCTCGCTGTGGTGGAAATCCTAGCACTTTGTAAAAGGCACAAGTCTTTTTGTCGTCGAGGTACATTCTCCGTGGTGTGCCGCCACTCACAAAGTTCATAAATAAGAAGCTCAGGACTTCCACACTGACGCCCCACAGAGTCAAACTGTCCAGTTGTGGAGGAGGGGGGGAGGTTAAAAGTGGGTAAACCGAGTGAAGAAGCGATGGCGGCTGACTGTAGCTGAGTTCTGAGGAGGGGGGAAGGCGAGGCCGTCCAGTAGCTCTGCTCTCCTCCAAGGTGTGAACCCTGACAGAGTCCCGGCACAAACATGGAGGACGGTTAGAGGGTGTGTGTGTGGGGGGGGGACGACAAAACACTCAGGCAGCTTCCGAAAGCAGCCGATTCACAGTAACCAGGGCGAGCAGCTGCTGTGTCGTAAATCCATCTCTCTCTCTTTCGCTTTGCGGGCGAGACAGAAATGAAAACGTTCAGGGTTAAGACGACGTGTGACAGTATGTCAGCACATTAACCATGTGCTTCTTCCCCAAACCCCCCGACTTTCATTTTTTTCTTCCTTTTTGTAGTGAAAGACCGACACCAGGCAGCACAGTGGGGACAGGGAAGAGTTGGGGGATTTAAAAAAAAAATTATTTCTGAGCTCCAAAACGCTGCTGCAAGCGTGGACCGGGCCTGCAGGACAAAGGTGAAACGTTGCTTGATGTGCTGCGGTGCAGAGGTGTGTGGGGATGCAGGATAGAGATATGGTGCTACAAGTACTCCAGGTCCAGAGCGTGATGAAGGGCCATGAGGTCCGAGTGGCTGGAGATCCTCCAGAAGGGCATGTTGTGCTGCGGATTGAACATAAGCATCGATTTAGGACTTAAGCTTGATCATTTATTGATGCTTTATTGAGTCAAAACATATTTACTTAAACTTTTTTCATCAATAAAATTTCAGCTACTTGCTCACACAGAATAAAATACACACAAATGTCTACGACCCAATCAATTTTACAAATATTGACCTGATTTGGTGTGATAGTAGCTAAGAATAAACCCCAAAACATCACAAGTTTGTTCAAAAATTTGCCATATTTTTGTTAGCAAAATGTCTCCTGAACAACTTTTGCTTAATCTTTCAGAACACAACCAACATTTAAGATGGTCTCCACAGCTAATCAACATTAGCCAACACAAAAATACTTGAAACTCAGTCAATTTTACAAAACCTGAGAGAAAATTGAGTGTGGTAGTGACTGAGAGTCACTCACAACACACACTCTAAGCTCTAACAGAGCTGGTGAGATGTCGTAATGTGCGATCACATATAACGTCCTTTACAAGATTTGAGCAAAATAGCAATAACTCCGTCTCTACTCATCATACAATGAAGGAGTGCTAGGCCTTTAATTAACACAAAGTCAATAAAAAGTGTAAAAGAGTTAAATGATCAAATTCTTGCAAACAGGAACATGTTTCCTGTATAAGTAATAAATAGTGAAATGATAAAAGTAGGGCGTTTTAGGAATGACAATAACAGTTTATTTCACATTTTACAAATGTTTGCCTTTTTTTAATAATTTATAAATATAATTTTACATCCAAATCCTGAGCTAATGGTCTGAGGGAAAACAACACAATGTAGAAATGATGTAAGAAAGAAATTTGTATAAAACAGAGAAATAAATGTAAATGAAAAACTTGACTTGTAAGATTTCCTTTTAAAATGGTTCTAATTAGATTCTAATTAAGTCACAATTAATATTTAATAGATGATTGGCCTTTTTAGCTTCCACCTGTGTACCTATGTCATACAGTTTTAGCTGTGTTTTTTTTAATGAGTTCTTCCTCCTTGTAGTTTTAAGGAAAGTGCAAATGAGCTTGTTGTTCCCAAGCAGAAAGCTGAAAAAGAAACCTGAGAATCACAGAGAATGAAAGGAGCTTGTCAGGTAGAGTCCTCAGCTCTTCAGTGTGTGGAGCCCATTACCCCCCCTCTTATCAAAGGGATGGCCTCTCCCAGGCATATGTTCCGCTTAGGAGAGCCTGCACTGACCCTTAAAAAGCTCTTTGCTTTTTGTTTTGTAAATTGTCTTTGCTTTTAAGTTTAAAAGCTAGAGATGTTATCTCTGCCTTCTCTCCCAGGCGACGGTAATAACCGAAGACAGAATTGTTTCAGGGTTGCGCATTTCTTTTTTTTTCTTTTTCTCAAAGTAAAATAATGAGGACCTCTCAGACGTTTTTGCTTTTGCAGTTCCAAGCGGTGTCACGTCTGATACGCACCTCCTGACGGGTGAAACTGTTGTGTTTTTTTTATGTCCTCTCTGATGTTGACACAGAAACCTTTTACTCCATGACGTGTCAAGAAGACTCACATCGCTCAGATGAGGGAGGGAGGGGGCAAGCAGAAAAAAAAACACCTTATACTTCCATCAATGTCACTCTCCGACAACTCAAGACAGAGTAAAAATATTTGCATCCATTTGAACAATCGTCCCTGAAGAGAACGTTCCCAGGGTGTGTTGGCCTTTCATAACACGAAGCTATTTCACACTTTCATCCAGGCTGAGTTGTTACCTGTCCCTGATCACTCTTCATCCATCGTCAGGGTCCCAGGCTTTGTTTACTGACAAACAAGGTGGGAAAGGAGAACTTTTCATTCTGACAACTGAAAGTGTCAGAAGAAAATGCTCCAAAGCCGCTGACTAATTTGATAATGAACATCTAAGCTCGACAGAAACACAAAGATTCAACCGAAGCGACGACGTTGCGCATTCTCGACGTGGGCTCCGAGCTTTTCTCGATCCATCTTGTACTAACGGGCTTGTCACTGCAGCAAATATCCTAATTTCATCAACGCTGATTTAGGCCTCCTTTATGTGCGATCTCCTTTATTTACGACGTGCCTCCGACATGCCTGAAAGGGCTGGTCTAGCATTACAGCATTCACGCTGCTCAGAGTGCCGAGCAGGAATATATAATTATGCCATCTCCCTCCTCCCCTGCTCTGTAAACCTGAGATGGCGGAGGAAGAGCGCTGATTACACACCACAGACTTTCTCTCTTGTACTTATAAGAGGATAAACGAATGAAAAGCGGAGCAAGATTGTCGAAGAGTGCTAATTACTTTCTATGGGAAGGAATGACAGGTATGTTTTGTGTTCTGGAAGCATTCATAACAAACTCCTGACCCTCAGAAAAAAAAAAAAATGAAGAAGAAGAAGAAAAAAAACAGCAGTGTGAGTGCTCGATTTGATGTCTCGCACCTTTTTCGAGCCTTGCTCCTCTTCCACTCCGTCTCCAACGACAATGTAAACAACTTTCCTTCCAAACCTTTGAATTACTCTCTCAAAGCAGCTTTCCTTCCCTGTGAAGGAGACAAAGACTAGATGTTAGTGTGGACTACACACATCTGAGACTAGCACCGAATAGCAATTAGCTTCAAAGGGTGACAACGTTTTGATTGAATAATTCCACTTAACCCAACATCATTCATGTCAGAGTAACACTTGTGCAGGGGGAGGTCTGAGTTATTGGTCAAACATTATACATGAGGTTATGTACAATTCTGTGCGATATTATGAAACGTGTTAAATATGATTCTTAGCTTCTGTCAAACTATTCATGGGCTGGGTCCTCATGAGTATATAGCCCAGCTGGGCCATGTAGGCTGCATAAAACTGCTGTGAAATATGACGGTCTAGCCTTCGTCTGATGTACATTTGCGTGACCACCATGGTTTCATATCAGACATACAATGCAATCAGTTAAAATATTACACATAGATAAATATAAACAGCAGATAAATAAAACATTAATAATTTGGGTTTAGCTCCAGTGTCAGTACTTGTAGTTGCATTTTATTTAACAACTTATTGTAGCATGAAATTCCTTCGCTGAGTTGCTAAACTTACATTTAAAAACAAATAGAATTTCCCAACTACCCCGACTTTCTCTATTTATTTTGTTGTCGACGCATCTAATCCTGGGATATCCTCGAAGGATACTCGGATGCATCCTTGGTTTGAGATTTTCTTGAACTGATTTGATTCCAAAAAGGTAATAAGTTGTAAATTTGGATCCTACAATTATTTTCTGGGAGTTTAATTAAAGGGGCTATATCATGTAAAATCAACTTTTTTGAGTTTTATATCATGTTATAATGTTATCCTCTCATCAAAAACATGCCCAAAGTCTTGCTTTGACTCATTCATGCTTAAAATATCTATCAAATATCAGCTACTTGCTCACACAGAATAAAATACGCACAAATGTCTACGACCCAATCAATTGTACAAATATTGACCTGATTTGGTGCAATATTAGCTGAGAATAAAACCCAAAACATCACAAGTTTGTTCAAAAATTTGCCATTAACTATATGTTTGTTAGCAAAATGTCTCCTGAACAATTTTTGCTTAATCTTTCAGAACACAACCAAAATTTAAGTAGGTCTCCACAGCTAATCAATATTAGCCAACACAAAAATACTTGAAACTCAGTCAATTTTACAAAACCTGAGTGACAATTGAGTGTGGTAGTGACTGAGAGTCACTCACAACTCACACTCCAAGCTCTAATAGAGTGATTTTCTATTTAAACATAAAAACAGCATTTTAATAACAACTTAAGGTGACATAGATACTTTATTATGGTATAGAATTTAAATAAATGCCTGAGAAACACATAATTTTGCCCCTTTAAAATCTGTTCAGTTGTTCATCAGATATTCTTCTGAAATGAGCAGAAACTGTTCGGCTTTTCTTCTTTGGTGGCAGCCAATAGAAAAAACAAAGAGCAGAAAGAAAAGACTGAGTTCAGGAAAAAGTCGTGTTAAAAGCAGTTCCTGATACTTGGAACAAATGGACCCCTGCATGTCCCAGGGTCTGCTTTGCTCCTAGGAGGGCTGAAGCTCCGCTCTGATCTGCCTGAAAATGTTGCAACAGCGAGGCTTGATGTTTATTTTGCATTTGAAACAGAGAAAAGGAGGGGACGGCGGGAGGAAAGGCGGGGAGATGTGGGGAGTAGGGGTGGGGTGGGGGGGCTTCTGTTCTTCTGGAATGACATAAATGTGCAGAAGTGGTTTCATATGCAGAAGCGAGGAGCGGAGGCCCAGCACAGGTCCTGCTCCAAGAAAATAATCCCAGGTTGATTAGGTCTATTCCTTCACAGAAGAACATCAATCCTCTCCGGTGACCCACCCCCCCCCGCCGCCACCTCCACACACACACCATCTCGTCCCAGCCCCGCCACTAAGGTAGCGTGTGTGTCCGAACTGTTTACACTCACCAGGCTAAGATAACAAGCGCGCATGTCCCACAGTGACCAGAGTGGGCAAAACAAAGCAGAAACAAATCAAACCTTTCAGACGTGACACATAAAAAGCACTTCTTCTTTTTATTTTTTTTTTACCTATTTTGGTTGCGCTATAAATATTCTCTATAGGAAAGACGGTTCCCAGGCCGTAGAGCAGAACCTTGGCCAGGGCCGGGATGAGCTGCGTGGTGGTCACCAGGATGTTCACACAGTTTGACCTGAGGAGGACAGCAAAGAGGTGACATCACTCTAAATCACTCCGAGGGAGGACAAAAGAAAAACACATTGTGCCACATATAAAACTGTATCAGTTCCCAAAACATGTCTCCCAATGAAGAATTGGCTCGTTTTTCAAGTCAGAGCTTTTAGCAGACCTATTTGTCAAAATTAAAAGAGACAGGCTGGACAAAAGACAAACACACAGCATTGTTTCTTTTTGAAATAGCTTGAAGAGGACTTATTTACACCACATGTACGTTTCTAAATGTGTGGTGTGGAGCTGGGTACAATTTTCCTCACTGCAGTCCTACCTTGAGTGGATTAATGTTAGTGCTTTCAGTGCCAGTGTTAACCAGGAGTCCGTCAAGGCTTCAATTTCTGCTCGCAATTGCAACCAGGCTTCCCTTTTGGCCGGGCCCAGCAGACCTGAAACGCAGGGTAACATTGTTTGGGTTGGAGCCGCCATCTGAATACCACTGAAATTTTCAAAAAGAAAATTTACCCCAGCTTTTAGGAAACACAGGAACACTCTAACAACGGAAGTCGCTCGCCCCCTCCCCCCCTCCCCAAACTCGTATTTTCTGCTCTACGGATCTGTGTGGAGCAGCGCTGCTTTGTCAGGATTACCTCCAACGTTATTTTTGTAGGTGGTGTAGATTTCTTTTACTCGTCTGTAGCGGAAGGCCAGTTTTCTCATCCAGTCCACGCCTCCCCGCACGCCCGTGGCCAGACACAGGTTGGCACTAGTGGCCGCTGCGTGGAAACCATCAGCGCCGAAGTTATATGTACTAAAATAAACACAGAGACAGGATTTGTTACCCCACGCTGCTCTGCCATTCAGAAAAATTAATGTCTGAGTGACGATACGAGAATCGAACGAACCTCAAATCCTGACCGTTGTCATCAGAAGACACATCGTCGATGTGCACCTGGTCACATTCCTGAAACAGACAAAACGTTCACTATTGATTATACAGCTTTTAACCAATGCTGCTTTCCTTTGCTTGCACTTTTTTAATAAATCTTTTCAAATCAGCTGGGTGTTCAAACCAATGTTAAATGAATGACGTTCCGATAAAAGTACTTTAATATTTTTTTCCTTCCACTCAGTGACACCTTTCTACTAACCAAAGAACGTGCAAGTTACGTGCTCTGAGTTTGACCTGTGGCTGGAAGAGGCTTTAACATCCACACTTTGGGAGCTGACTAAAAAAGAGGTTTCTGTTTTAGGCGATGAGTCTGTTTTAAACTACTTTTATAGGTGAGGATAGTGCCTATATTGTATTATTGATTAATACTGATTTAGGTAATATTTTTATGTTAAAGTGTCTGTGACACGCCTATCCTTCAAATACAAAAGTCAAAGAAAACATCTTTATACTTAAGAAAATTGGCACAGTACACATGGCATATTTTCTTTTGAACTTGGCTCAGCCAAAGTGAAACAGGAAGTGACATCAAAGGGGAACTCATTAATAAAATACACTGTCTGGTCTTTGTTTATAAAAACAAAATTATTTGAACTTTAACTCTTCTTCATCTCTCTTTGATAGCGACTCAAAATAATCTAAAGAAACATCAGAATCTTCTCTACAGTCTGTGTTGTTAGCTTTTGTTACAACACTCTGTTTACATGCAGACATTCCCCTTTGACATCACTTCCTGTTTCTTCACATGTAAATATCTCAACAACCGTTCATCTCAGCAGTGTGGAATTTGTTTAACAACATGTTATCATTGTTATCTTTCCAAAAATGCATTAATGTTGATTACAAAAATCTGATGTCACAGGTCCTTTAAGCTATATTTTAATTTTTTTAATTAAACATTTAGAACAAGTGGTGATGTCTGCAACCTCCCGTTAAAAAGAAAAAAACAACTTAGTTTAATATGGAAAAAGTTTGTATATCAATGGTAAGCTCTAAATTTATGATTCATTGCAACAAAACAATCTGCTCTAAGTAACTGTGGCCCCTGAGCAATTTTGTTGAATAGTCCTCCCTGTTTAATGTCTCACAATAAGCTGCTTTAATGCCAGCACTGACCATAAACTTAATTTCACATAATGTATGGGAGTTCCCTGTTGGAAAGTGGGAGAGTACCGAGTTCAAGATGGCAGCCACTCAACACAACTTAACAGTGAATAAAACAGTGAGCAAAACTCTTTACTAGTACTAGTATTTCTGTATTATTTATTTCACATGTAGTCAGTCCAACACGTAGTACTTTTTGGTGTTTATAAAAGAATGTGTAAAAATGATGTTTCTATGCAGGAAAATCCACGTAGAGCTCAGTTAGTTTGTTAGTGCTTAGTAGAGTTTGACACCCCTGTTTTAGAACATGTATTTGTGAGCAGACTGTGTGTCTCAGACTACAGATATGAATGCATTAAAGTAAAGGAATGCACAATGGCTTGTTCTTATTTATTTATTTATTTATTTATTTTTTGTTGTTATTAACATTCTGTGCTCGTGCATCTGTTTGTCTGACCACACAGCTCTCCCTCCTTGCAACGACTCCGCTCGTCTTGGAAAGGTAGAGGGATTCAGCAGCTCTGCACTGATTCCACCGTTACACGGTAACACAATCCAGACTTTCTGGTAAATGTAACCTACTAGAAAAATTGAACCTGATGCTAACCGCCAATGAAATTATGACCTCTGATTGCTGCTGCGCCACACACCAGCACAGCCCCGGGGCTAGTCAGCCAGCCAGCCGGCCAGCAGAGGCGAACAGGATAAAGCAGACGAGAAAAATCTGTTATTAGTTTTTCCTTTATAGGAGTGCTCCAGTGCCCTCTTCCTCCACTCTCCCTGGTCCATCAGCTCTAAATGTGTGCGCGTTGTGCACCAGCATTCAGCTCAACACATTTCATGTGCAGCAAGGATGTAACTGAGCTGTTTTTGCTAAAATCTGGTGTCTAATTAAAACAACTGAGCAAAAAAAACATTGGGAATTTATAAATAATATACTTTCAAATTGATTTCAGTCAGCTGCAATCTTGTGTAAATAAAGGTTAAATGTGATGTGAGGTTTCCTTTCAGATTTATCAGGAAAGCTGCAGGTTTTAAACAGCTAAAGCAGCTGCCAGAAACGACAGTCTCACCTGTTTAACATTATGTGAAAAAATAATAATTTCTGCTGGAAATTGAAACTTGAGGAAGAGAATTCCTCCGGTTTCAGGTATGAAAAATCCATTCCCAATTTTTGAGCTTTTTAATTAAGTTTCATCCGGTTGTTAAGACACCCAAACATAGAAAGGACTTCCTTGTTATAAGTCAATCTAACTGAGGCCAAATGCTGACGTTATTACATTCCTCCCTCATGCTGGAGCAGAGTAAGGGTAAAGGCTTTGGACCGTAAACCTTCTTTATTTTACTGGTTCCCCTCTGAACAAATTTTTCATCTCCCTGGATTTGTGGAGAGAGGGAGGGAAGAGCGACGTGAGGAGAAACTCAAACCAGCTGTTCTTTAACAGAATTAAAATCTTGACCCCCCAACCCCAGCTCTAATGCAGTCATTCTCTAGCCAAGCCTCTCCCAGCAAGCCCCGAGATCCAAAGAGGAAAAGACTTTGACCCCGTGACCCCGCTCCCCTCCTCTCGGAGCGCCGGCACCCAGATAAGGGGGTGGAAGAGGGGGTAGAGAGAGAGAGGTGGAAACAGAGGAGAGCAACGGGTGAACGCTGGGAGTCCAACGTGACCGCACATGGAGCGAGCTCCGATCAGGAGATGGACTGCCAACTGACATGGGGTGCAGACGGGGGCTCATTTCTCTGTTGGCCTAATATGTTTCCACACACTCACTGGCAGATCTTTAATAGCTGAAGAAAGCTGTAATTTGTCCCATCTGAAGGTCCGATGCCAGCAAACTTGTGGCTCATTTATAATAATCCACAAATGTTCTCCAGGACTTCTCATACGTGGGTGCACTTAATTCCTAAAGTAGTGGAGGCTTGTCTGTTTGTTTAGGAGGACAAAAACAGCACCTTCAGGTTAAGCGCTCAATAAAGCCTCTTTTCAAACACCCCCTTATTCTGGTGCAAGTGACTGGAATGCTTCTATTATCCAGTAATTACGTGCTGATGAATCAGACACAATCTGCCAACAATCAGCTGCTACCACCTCTTTCACTGCGTCGGTACACGACCATTCGGTTCCACTCATTTGGTACAACATCCAAAATTGCATGGTGTCTTCTTGTACCTAGCTGACAATAGCTCACCATGTTTGTCCTCCCCATGTAATTTGTTTCTTTCACAGGGTGACAGCCAGCATGAATCAAAACAGATATCTGAGAACAATGTTGTTCCGTGTGCTAATTATAGACCTACTTAAGTTCCTGCAGCCAAAAGAACCCGAAACACACACACACACGCACACACACACATGTCTCAGTAATTAAGCCTAACTGCAGCCACTATAACTGCAGCCTGATTATGAATGATATTTTATGGACTCAAAGCTAATAAACACATCAAACCTCAGCAAATGTAAAACATTCAAGATTGAAAAAGGCCAAGAAAAATATAGATTTCTGGCGGCTCTCTTGCAATTCCCCAAATAAATGACAATGTCTAACTAAACGATAGGATAGAATAAAGAACTATAAATAGATAAAAATTAAATAAACTTTTAAATGTGCACAAAATTCCTTGTGATTTGGCTCACCTTTTTTTTAAATAAGTTTATTGAGCAACATCAAACTGTACTTACAAGCTGTAAGAAATTAAATGTAGAATCTTGTTACTTGACAATATGCATTAGTCTTTTTTTAAACCCACTTTTCCTCCTGTGTTTTTGGGAGATTCTTACGTTTTGATTTTTAATCCATTGCCATCTGCGAACTTGTTGCGGACAAAGCTTCAAATAATTAGTCGTTTTTTACATTTAAACAACCACATTTAATCTTAATTTCATTGGATGTTTTATAGTGTGGTTGGTAACTAATCAAACATGTCATCAAACCTAGAGGCTGTTGGATTGTGTCCATTAGGCTGTATTAGCCCGTATGACTAATTCTGGCACTTCTGAATGCTGTGGTTCTTATACTCGTGATGGATGAAGGTGCATTTTCCCCATTTTAAATAAATATATTTAAACTTAAGTTTGACTGTTTGAGTGAGGAATAAAAACAAAGAAGGTTACCATAAGAAGGAGCAGATTACTATTTCCAGCTGGGGCTGGTATAAACCTCGGCACAGGCTCCCTGGGAGGACTGGGAAAGTTAACAGAGGAGGTGGTTGTGGGTAATGTCGGACAGCAACCCTCACACGTACTCATTATAAGCCACTTCTGAGGGCCTCGTAAACACCACAGAGCCATGCAGATGGAAAAAAAAAATTCACAATGGAAACTAACGCCATTAGGTAGTGAATTTTACTGTTCAGACAATCATTTAGAATTAGACAAATAAACACCTGAGAAAAACCTGGTAAAATATGTTGTAAAAAAAGAGAGAGAGTATTTTGGTGCCAAATTTGGAGTCAGTTTGTAATGAAACAGCAGGTAAAGATTAAAAAGAAAAGACGTTAGTATGTGACACTTTGTGATGGTGACACACTGAAGACGGAATTTCTAAGAAACTTTTGAACATCGCTTTTCCACTAAATTTCTCCGTTCTCCTCTCACCAAGCAAACAGTGGTTCCTCTAAAACCTACAATCATCAATAACTCGCACCAGATGTTCCTACTGTACGAAGGAGTGAAGACCCTCCACCAGACGTTATGACTCGCTGTGCAAACACGGTGCATTTCTGCTAATTTCATCAGAAACATTCTCCTCTGTACTGTTTTTTTTATCTGTACAGGAAAAGAAGAATTCAGGACAGGATGCTCCTGCCTCAGGATACCTCCATCTCTGCATCATTCACTCTCTCTTCCCTTTTTTTTCTCTCCTTTCTGTCTCTGTCTTTCCACTGGTGTGCTGAAAACCTTTCACTGGGGAGGAGGTTATCAGAGCCCTCTTTGTTCTCCTGGCATCTGTCACTAAGCAATCAGCGATGGCGGCCTGAGTCTTCCTGTAGCTCTTGAAAGAGCTCAGAGTGGTGACTGGAAAAGTCAGAGGCGGGGAGAAGAAAGACGGGGCACCTCTGCAATCCATGTATGTTAGAAGGAAAAAAAAAACAGAGAAGGCCGTGTTAATGCTCTCTTAGGGATGCTCCAGGTCACTTTTTTGATGCATGTTCTGACCCTCTCGATTAGGTAAGCTGCGGCTCTGTGGGGGCGGAGGTGGGAGGGGGTGAAAGCCTCTGGTGCGAGCCCAAACAGCCATCATCGCCAAAAGTCCTCGTGACCCTGCGGGCTAATGCCATGTGAAAAAGACTCATCCATGGTTCGCAGGTTCTCCACCCCGCCACTCTACCGGCAGAGGCTGTCATCCCCCTCCGCCCCACTCGCACCCTCCCCACCCGCTCTTGGTCTATGACCCCCAGCAACTTCCTTCTCCGTTCCCACCACAGGCACCCCCCACCCCCCCTGTCTAAGGGCGGGTGGAGGAGGGCGCAGAAGGGAGGTGGGCTGTGATTATCTGGGGGTCAAACACAGGATGTGGGCAACAAAGGGAGAGTTCTTCGAACCCACTTCATCCCAATCCACAATCTCTGCTTGAACAGTCACGGAATTCAAACAGCAGCGCCAAACAAAGCACAGGTACTGAGATGTCTGTGCTGGTTTTACAGGGGGGGGGGAAACATCAGTGGCAGGAACAAACTGGGTCTTTAAAACTCTGAAAAAACAACTACACCCTACAGCAAAAAGTATAAATCAGTTATTTCTGATAGATGAGCTGCTGCTCATTGTTTCCCTTTTTTGTAAATTTCATCCAAACTGCATCTCAAGGCGAGCGACATTATTCAAATCTCAGTCATTTAGGAAGTTTCCCCAAGCAATAGGCATATCTATGGAAAACCAGTTAGTTCCTGCCAAATGGACTGTTTAGACAAATCTGTGTGATTTATGCTCCTTTCCTCCTCAAACAGTGTTAGACAGGTGCTGCTTCTTCATTTCTAATTCTGAACAAGAACTTTGTATTAAATAATATCATTTGCCAAAAAGTAATGCTCCGATTTTTTTTTTTCCATGCATCCTCAGCCCTTATGGTGTAAGCAGTGGCTGTGTTGGGACACTGAGGTAGAGGGGTGGGGGTGATGTGGCATTCTGTGGAGTGAAGACTGACAGTGCCGCTTTGAAGCCTCCACCTTCCGTCTGTAGTCTTTCCACAAGCCATCAGTGGCTCAGCCCCGAGACGGAGTCACGTTAATAAACATGACAGAAGTGCTGCATCAGTGGCCAAGCAAGTGATGAAGTACCCACATGAGTGTGTTCAGACCCACACAAACCATTTGACAAAATATATGAAAACAGTATTGTTTGCTTTCAAAAGAATGCTGTAAAAAAAACTTTTAAAAAAGGACAAACAGAAACATCCAGTTCCTGGTTCTGAAGCTTCTTTCTTGTGCAAATATTTATTCTTTGATTCAAATCAGGGAGTTATTTATTTTATTACGAAAATATTGCCACAACATTTAAAAAGGTTTACTGGCAATTCTGCAGCTAAGTCAATATTTTGTGAAAAGGTTATGAACAATCAACATCTTACCTGCTGTAGTTATTTTGAACTACCTTGTTAAAAAAAATGCCAAACTCAAAAAATATCAGTGATTCCTACAAATGCTATTTTAAATTTCAGTCAATTTTGCATTTTATAGTTGTTTACATCTAATTTTTGCAAGCACAAACAGGGCAGCAGCAATACATAGTTTGGACTTCCAGCAGGAATAGTGGTGAAAGAGCTTTTAAAATAGCATTTGGATGAACCATTTTGAGTTATTTTAAAATGGTGGTGATCTACTTTGGTGTAGTTTTGTTGAACTCTGGCTGTTAGCTTGTCAATCGGGTCAGATTTTTTTTTTTAAATTTATTTATTTAAATACTTTATTCATTCCTTTAAAAATAAAATAAATTTATATACAATAAAAAAATACAAATCACAAATAAAATGAAAGGCGGCAGAAAGAAGAAAAAAATCTTATAGTATCTGCGCCTTTTTCTTCCCAAAATTTAAAATTTAAACAATAATAATCTACAAACAAGAAGAATTAAACTTTTTCTCCAGTTTGAAACCATTCAATGAGCTATTTTCAACAGGTAAGATATTAATTAAACACATTTCTTCCACAAACTACCTATTTCCTATACCATAACCCTGCCTTTACTATTACCAAAGGAAATGAATGCAAACATAAGGTTTATCCTGAACAGAATTATGGAAAAGTAAAATATCAGGTAAAAACTTTACTAGGCTACCAGTCGCATAAAAGGGCAAGTCCAGGATCTGAATCTCAGCTGTGGGACGTAAAACCTAACAGAACAGTTCCAAGCTAAGAGGCTCTGGAGAACCATTTCAGAAAGTGCAAAGGTACCCGTGCATTTCACAGCATCTCTCATTAACAAGCAGCCCCCTGGTGGGAGTGACAGAGGAGGTTTCACCCCTGCCACCGCCGGCTGGGAGCTATAAATGGTAGTCAGCATACAGCGTTACAGCCCTGGTGCACAAGTGTGTGTGTGTGTGTCAGGGTTTGTAGAAATTTTCACAAGTTCTTGTTAGGTACATGTCTGCATGCATGTATGTGTTGCACGTAGTTCAGATGCAGCAGAAGACCCATTTCAGCTCACCCCCTCGCTCGCTGCGAGTGGTTTGCCCCCATGCCCTTTATTCTCCAGGCAGGGAGGGTTGTTTTCTCATACAAAGAGGCAGGAGACGACAACCCCCTGTATCCCACTGAGAGGGGATCACAGGGGGCTCGGCTCGCTCGAACAAGGCCCCTGGTTCCCACATACTGCTCAGCATTAGCGTCTGGGCTCCAGCAACACACCTATAGTAAACTCACACCTCCGAGTCACAGCAGAGCTGTCAGTCAGCCAGTGAAGCCAGCCTCAGAGGGCTTCATTATTCACATCACTTTAGACCATCAGTTAACTCCACATGCAACCACATTTCCTGCCTTTCAGTTTAAGCCTCCTAAAATATGAGCAAAACCCCTCATAATTTATCTGTAAAATCTTATTATGGTGTTCCAATAAAAATACAAGGCTGGCGTTCGCCCTCTATACAGTACAACATGTTTAGAACTATGTTTATCTCTGCCACTACTGAAATACAGCTTCTTTGATCGGGTGAAATTAATACAGTGGGAAACGCATCAATAGGGATCACATTTCCTTGAATTACTTTTCTAAAACTTCTTTCGCTGAGAGCATTTTTGACGATAAAACCAGATTGTGCTGTTCATACAATACTTCACTCGTCCTGTAAAGGGCCGAGCAGCAAATGGTGTGTGGCAGGCGATCGATAAGAGGTTTGCGGACGGGTGTGTGTTGGGAGGGCGAGCCTTTTGGTGAAGCTGCAGAATTTCAGTGATCCACCTTAAAAACAGTGACTGAGAGAGAGAGAGAGAGAGAGAGAGAGAGAGAGAGAGAGAGAGAGAGAGAGAGAGCTGATCCAGAAAAAGATTGGAGTAAAAAGACGGGGGGAGAGAGAGACAGAGAGAGAGAGAGAGGGAGAAAGACATAAGGGTGAAACTGATCCCTGTTGACCCCTTCGGCATGCCCTCTTTCTTTTTATGACTTTCCCCCGAATCATCACTCACCAGCTCTATCAACACAGTCCAGCCTCCGACTCACACACAGCCACATGTAGAACACAAGAAAACCAGCACTGTCCCTCTGGACAACACACTGAACACAACAATATGCTCGAAGGGATAATTCAGGTCTTTTGAAGTGGGATTCTGTAAAAAAGTCCTGAACAAATAATATCTTACCTGTTGTAGATAGCTCTTTGAACAGTCTTAGTTTGGAAAAATACACATTACGTTTGACCAGATTAATGAGCTGACTGTTTATTTGAGACTAAAGTAGATTGCTGCAGTGTCAAAAACTTCATATCGGTCCACTTGGTTTTTATATAACCAATAATTATGTATGACGAGTCAGGCAGGAACCTCGCATCTCTAAAAACAACTTTTCTTAAAATTATAAAAAAAACTAACTAAATAAAAATGTTGTCACAAGTTCACAAGCTTGTTTCTTAATTTTTTTATTGGTTAACTATTCATAAAACTACAGGCCAGTAGAGTCGATGAGTTAAGGTTGGTTAAGGTTTCGCCCCATGAAAAGAGGTATCTACAACAGGTAAGATATTAACTGTTCACGGAGATCTGAACTATCCCCTTGCTCTTTTCAAAAACTCAAAGTACAAAAACGTTAAAATAGAAGGTGGAGATAATTAGGACCTAGATGATAATTTTCAGATGTCCTTGTGCAGGAGCTGGCAGGACGACAGCGTTTAAACATGGATGAGCCACTCAAACACCGTTTGGCCGCTAACTCTGCACCTGTGTTCCTGCACAGCCTCTGGGGTCTCCCTTTATGGCTTAGACTAAATTAGATGGACCAAATGCATTTCTGCACATGCTTAAATACATAACTGCTGCTGACTGCGGTATTTATAGTGGGACTCCTTTTAGTTCTGTAAGAGATGGTGGACTGTAAATCAGCAGAGAGGAAACACAACTGGTTAGGCTCTGCTGAGAACTGACAATTAACACTCAGCCTGCCCTGGTTCAGTTTAGTAGGTGAAATGCATATGTCTTTGAGAAAATGTCACTCCTGCTCTGATGTGATTGTTAATGACAATCACTGCAGCATCTGCAGAAAAGGTCTTTATGTTGGACATGCTATAAAGCATTCCTTTGGACAGACCACAGTTGGCTATTTCAGTCACGATGGCTTAAAGTTGGAGGAGGGAAAAAAGAAGGAGAAGAAGAAAAAAAAAAAGAATCTGAATCGTTTGAGTGTCAAAACAAAATCTAATAATTCTGTTCCAGAGAAAGAGCAGAAGAAATGTGCGCGTTTTCGAATAATTTTATAAGTAGACTGAGCTGCCAATTCATCTGTGAACGGTTTCATCACACATGAAAAGAAATCAAAACACGGGACAGATGTTGAGCAAAACCACATTTAAGACTTGTCACAAACTGCCATATTTTTTTTTTTTTTAGATGATTGGGGCACGTCTGTTAAATAAAGCGCAGCTAGAATGGATTCTACACGGCTGCGGCATGAGGAAATATTTAAGCAGTCAATTGTAGCCAATTAACTTTGATCACGATGACTGCGTTTGGAATCTCAATCACTTGTCTGTCTGAGGAAGTATGAGTGTTTTCTTTCCCAGTCTCTCTATCTCTCTCGCTCCCTTTTTTTTTGTTTTCCTCCTCCCTCTTGGGTTTGCTTCATGTAACATGGCCGAACACAGCGGTGAGTAATGGGACTTGGCAGACTGGCCACAGATCTTTTCGCACGTAAGTATCAAACAAAACATTTCCTTTTTTGTGAGGTCAGCGTAAAGCAGGACACTGAAGAGAAAAGGTGGGTCAGTGGGATCAGGTTTGCTGGGAGAAAGAGGAAAATATGGACAAAAAGCACAAGGAATGAAAACATTAAATCAAAGCCAGAGAACTGGGTAGTGTGGTTGAAAACATTTTAAATTCATTACTAAATGTGAAAAGTGCAGAGTTAGGTTTGATGTCTTCATTTGTGCACTTTTGCAGCACGCTCGTTCATGGATCTAAGAGGGGCAAAGAACCATGATAGAGGAGGAGATGGTGGGAGATTTTGTGATGTGACGAAGGGGAGTTTGGCACACAGCATGACACACAGGCAGGCAGAGAGCCTGACAAATTGCATTGGCTGCCATGAGAGTGGGAAAAATATGGCAGTGGGGCTGGTGACCCAAGAGACATCAGATGCAACATTCATGGTATGCCCTGGGCTCGGAGGTAATTCCTCACTGCAACAGGATGGATAAGAGAGAAGTGGCCCGTGCTGTACTGCAGTTGTTGCTGCTTTTATTAAAATCTCAAACTGTCATTTAGCAAGAAACTCTTTAACACGTCTTTGGCCATTAAAGTCAAAACAGAATCAGACGGCAGCGAACACACACACACACAGACTCACCTCTAAGTCGTTGAAGAATAAGTGTGTGTCGGCCAAGTTGAAGATCATTTCTTCCATCCTCAGACCTAATGACACAGATGTTGGCGGGTCCTTAAAACGAAAGAAACAAAACAAAGTCAAACAAAAATAAGTCGTTGAAATCTTTTGGATTGGGTTTTTTTTTCATCTGAAGAAACACAAGAAGCAAAAGATGTAAAGCAGTCAATAACAATATCCACTATGAGTCATTCAATTATCGTAGAAATCCCTTTTAAACTCCACAGCAGGCTTTTCTCATAAAAACAGACTTGAAAGTTTTGGCCTCCTTTTACAACCTTCTGGAAAGAACCAGAATAGTCATCAGAAATGCCCCAGACTTGAATGAAAGCAGTAAAAGCGTGTCTCTTCTCAGGTAGGGTGGTCAATTTGGAAGAGCTGGGGTCACAGCTTAAATCGTAAATAATGCATTCTCCACATTTTTGTACCAATGCATCATTTGACTGCTTTTCAGTTGATATAGAACTGTTCCTCTTTAGGTTTCTTCAGATAATTAAGGATTATAACATAAAAAAAAAAACTAATTGCAAATACAAAATAGAAGTTTGCAACGCTTTTTTTTCCTTAAATTAAGAGTAATGTGACATAGGCTGTGATGACACGATTGCACTATCTGTAAGGTAATATCTCCAAAAGAGTATATTGTAAATAGCTAATGAGACTGTGACAATGTGTGCAATTTTAAAAGAATAATATATATATTAAGGGTACAACAATACATGTACCTGTATCAAACCATTCAATACAGTGCTTTAGGTTCAATACACACTTGTATCAAACAATAAAGTTTTTTTAAATGTATTTTATCAACTTGTATTCTGAAGATGCTTTGTGTTGAAGGATCAGTGGATCTGTGTTTGACTACTCCACCTAGGCTGCATTGTTGAGCACAGATCCACTGAGAAACTTAAATTACAAGTTAAAAAGGGCATGGACATTTCTCTTTTTTGTATTGAAAAAATATCAAACCTTTAGACTAAAGTATTTAACCAAACCGAATCGTGAATTTTCTGTATCGTTGCACTAATATATATATATATTTTTTTTTTATTTTATTTTATTTTATTTTATTTTGGGGTTTAGTTCTTATATAGCATTTTTCTCAAATTACTTTATTGCTGCAGTTTATTTCTTCCACTTCATTTTCATCTATATACCCTCAATTTCTCTTGTATCTTAAATCTCTAATCAGCAAATTGTCTCCAGCGATGACAAAAAGACAACAGCTGTCTGTCGAGGAGGTTTCCACCCAGCTGCATTTAAGACAGGCCAGGCAGGACCAGAAGCCGGGATTAGAGTTAAACCACCTAAAGACACACCTGAGCTCTCTGCTGATTAGCTGTCACACCCCACAATGCTTATGTTTTCACTAAAATGACAAAGTACAAACCACACAAGAAGAGCTCAATCCCCCCACTTCTACAGGCTCTCTTTTCTCTCAACCTCCCAGTTTGAATCAATCTTTCAGTAAGAATTCATCGAAAACAATTAGCCAGCGGGCTACCTCCCTCTTCCCAACCTCTGCCGCTGCTGCTGGGTGATTGAGCGGCCGGTTTCGGTGGGAAAAGGCGGTCCTCTACAGCACGAGTGAATCCCTTCCAATTAAATTTAAACAATCAGTCAGTGAGGGAGTTAAGAATACAAGCAGGCCAGAAGGCCAAAGTGCTGCTGCTGTCATTGCTCCAGCACCACCTGTCCTGAGATGTCACTGCCTTCAGGAGGGCGCCAAGTGCCCCCACCCCATCCCCCTTGGAGTCCCTTAGCAGTAACACCCCAACCACCCACACCCACACATCCTTACTGAGTTTAAGCCCAAGCTCTAGGCTGCCCAATATCAGCACAGCTGGCCTCAGCCATCAGCTTTATGGGGGTGAGTGCCTTGATGCCAATTAAAAAGGCTGATAAGAAGAGGGCTGTGTTTATGTCAGCATGAGAGACAGAGAGAGAGAGAGAAAAAAAAGAGTCATTGAGAGTGGGTAGGAGGTCACAGCGAGTGAGAGAAAGTGCATGTGGACTCTCTCAGATACACATCTATTTATAGTAAGTTAAGAGCAGCGGGGAGAGGAAAACGCTTTTGTAATTTTTTTGTTTATGCCTCTGAGATCGACACAACGTGAATGACAGACACACGGCTGGTCGTGGGGGATGTTCATTTGCTTTACTTTATTTCGGATAGTGGCTGAGGCCACGAAGCGTTCCCGCTTCATAAAGCTGGTTTAACCTGTTGGAGCATAAAAAAATGAAAGAAAGGTTTTGTGAAAAGGTGACTGGAATGGGCAGAGGAGGAGAAAAGAAAACAGAGCGAGAGGGACTCCAGTGGCTGTCACATCCCATATGAGCTTCGACGGAATGGGCCCTTGTGAAGTTAAAGAGTGTTTCCTGTTTTAGAGAAGCCCACTGGAGGACCCTATGGGTGTTTGTGTGTCTGTTCCTATGTGTGTGTATAGTGTGAGAGCCCCTCATCACAGAGCCACAGCTCCCTGAGCTTTAGCTCTCCTTTTACCCAGCATGCAAGGGCTGAGAAGAAAGTAAATAAACAGTGGAGGGTCGCGGGGCAGCCCTCCTTCACCCCAGAAACAAAACACTGCCCCCATCAAACACCGCCTCATACCAGAACAAAGACACAGAGCACGGCCCACAGACACTAAGCTCTCTGACAAACCAGGAATCATTATTTTAAACTTTAAATCTTGACAAACCACAGTCAAAACAGGTGACAAAAAATAAGACTTTGCAACATTTTGACAGAAAAAAAAAAAAAGATAACGCACGCTGAAGCTATATAGAGGCCGTTACTTCAACAAAACCATGAGAATAGATTTCTGCCTTATTTCCCAAATAGTTTGTTTGGAAAGTTTAAAATTAGAGAACAGTTTACATGAAATAACAAATAGCAAAGCCTGGAAAAGCAAACTTCATAATGTGACCATACACAGGGATCTGGGATAAAAGTGACCTTCTACTTTAATAATAAAAAATGTTAGGATTTATGAATATATATAGGCCTTTTGTTTGATTCCTAACTGAGGCAAATGGAAAAGAATCTGTGTTTTAGTTAGACTGAATCACATTTGTTAGGCACGGCTTCTTGCTGTGGTCTCCGGGGAGAACCCTGCTTGAAAAGAACGGATTGAGAAGCACTTAATTAAACTAACAATGTGGTATTTCTGAAGGAGAAAAGAACACTCAAGACGTGTCAATAGACAGCCTGAGTGCAACTGTTGCGAGCCCCTCCAGCCGAGCCCCGACCGGCCATGCATAGCTCGGACAGCTGCAAAAAGGAGGCAAATACTTGCCAGGCCTCATTGGACCTATTAAAAAAAAAAGAAACAATTATCTGTACATCGAGTTCTGCTGAGTCCTCGTGCTATGGACTTAGAACAAAGTGAAATCTATCCTCCGCTCAATGGCCATTACCCCTAAGCTGATCCTTATTCCCTCCTTTTAATATTTATGTCTTTTGCTGATAAAGTGCTCTGCTACTGCCACAGTCTGATGTCACTCACCCGTCCATATCTGTTGGCATAAGAACCCGTAAGCAAGGAATGGAAAACGATGATTGTTTCATCCAGGTCCCAGATGAAAACTCGCTGGAGAGATGGAAGAGAAAAAGAGAAGGGAGGGAGAGAGAGAGGGAGGTGGGGGGCGAAAAAAAAAATAGAGAGAGAAAAGAAGCAAAATCAATGGTGCACTCTGTAGGGCTGCAAGGTGATCCTCCTGGTCAATAGGCCAGGAGCGTGTATTTGCGTGCCGCAGGGACCAGGATCCATTTGCTTGGACTGGTCACCGCAACACCCCTCTCATCACCCCGCTACACAGATTCCACCCCTTGCCCTTTACATTAGAGGGATCGATAATGACAAACTAATTAACTCGAAATGTTAACACACCATGATGTCAGCGCTATATTGGCTGCCATTATCCTCATTCAAATTAATACCGTATTAATGAAGAAGCCCTGAAATTATCCGGGGTTTATTTTTACAGATGGTCTCTATCAGTATGAGCAAAAGCACCATGGCCTGCTGCAGCTAGTGAGGCGCTTTCAGGAACTCATATATATCTTCTGTTCATTTAATTACGAGCCTCATTGTTTATTTACAAGTTATTCACAAGAACTCTCCAGACGACGTGCGTTGAGTCATATATTCCACAGGGTGTAAATAATTGAGGAGTAAGTAAAGAATAAAGTGTTAAAAATTAATGCGCATGCACTGTTTAAGTTGGTGCAGCAGCCATACAGTAAGTGGATTAACGTCTATGTGCTTCAGACAGGGCGAGGCTGTCTGTCGCCAAGGCAGCGGGCTCATCCTACCTCAAGGTCAGAGTCAGGCGGCGGTGATGGGTTGTTGTTCCTTCTTCCACGGCCACGTGACTTTCCATCCGAGGCCCGGCGCAATCGATCTGAATCTGAATCTTTAATGGGGGTTGATGGACTGTGGATGGTACTGTACTCTACTGAAAGGAAGGAAAGAACAAGAGGAGGGGGGGTTAGGGGGTGGATTATAAAAAGCGTGCATCAAAAGGTTATTTGCTTTTAGACAAGATGTCTGATTGACCATTTGTCTTGATGCAGGACAGACTGCATCCTGCAGGAGACATTATTGAGACACAAATTATTTGGGACTGCAGATAACAAACATGTCATAACTCAGTTATGGAACAGAAAAGCTATTGTGCACTGCGCTGATTTAATAAACAAGAGGTAACAGAGTGCATGCCAATGAGCTGTCTTATCTAAATGAGATGACTGTGTGAAATTATGTTAAGTTATAGCCAGCTGTCTTCAGCGCCGTTTGATGACAATTTCAAATGCAGTCAAAAAAAAAAAAAACTTTGAGTGACTTATAAAGATATAATCTTAATTGCCAGATCATGCATTAATGTCACATGAAATTACAGTAAATTCTACATCTGATTTGAGTTTAGACCTTTTATTTTTAGCTTGCACCACTGAAGTTTATGAAATGAAATGACTAAAATCATCTCCTCACTCTGCTGCGTGAGTTAGAACCCCTGACTTTGTTCTGCCTGTTCTTACCTGCGGGGTGGTCTGTGAGGGGTTGGCTGGTGACGCCATCGGGTGGCTCCTGGAGGGTGTACGTGGTGGTGGTGGTGGAGGGCGTGCTGGGGCTGGTGTTGTTACTCGTCATGTAGGGGGACGTGTAGGGGGAACTGTTGTAATACTGAGCATACTGGCCCTGGCCAAAGCCGGGATAACTGGGGTAGTCCTGAAGACATGGAAAGTGCGGGGTGATAAGAACAAAGATGAGAAGGAGAGCTTTTGATCAAAAGGAAAAAAAGACAAAAATGTAGCCATGTTGAAGAAAATAAAGTGGGTGGTTAGGCAGCGTAATCTGAGATTTGCCCTGTGTTGCTACTTTATGGAGCAGATTCCAAAAAAATAAATGCAAACACATGTCTGTTCTGTTCTACATCTGGACAATGATCTGTCTTTTTTTGCTTTGTCTGTGGCATAATCCAAGTGTTGAAAGAAGCACAATAGATAATCGTGTGTACAAAGCTTTTTGACATTGTGAGTGATTTATGTGGACTGCGTCAAGGCTAAAAAAATAGCATATTGTGCATACATGATTCGAGTAGATTTTCAAGGTTCAGTGTCTACAGCACAAACCTCAGTTGTGAACTGTTAGCTGGTTATCAAGACAGATCAGGGATATGTGGAAGAAGCATACACCTACTTGTTGTGTGCTGTTAAAGCCAGTTGAGTTCGTCAGAGAGTTGTTTCCTGTATACAATCCTGATGTTGTTGTGAAAGAACCACCTTTAGGGACAAAAATAGCAGAGCTTTAAAAGGGTACTCATTGCAAAGTCATGCAGAAAAACAAAATCATAAAGCAAGAAATAAAATCAACACATTGTCTTCCCTCATACAAATGGTTATTGTGTTCTTAAAGAAAACATTTATAAGCAAAGCTTGTGACCAGAAGTCACTTTGACTTTTACCTACAGAAACTGCCAAAGTGACTGAAAATACTAAACATTATCAGTCACTTTTGTTTACCTACACATACAGCCAGCTAATGTAGGTCACTCATGTCTCAAGCTTCCACTTGGTTTGTAGCAGAGAGCTTGTTTGTTTGTTTACATTGAATGCGTACCTGCATTTCAGAAACTCATTCAATACACCTGGACATCCGCTCTTTCAAACTGCACCATTTGTTTAGAATAGCTTTTGCAAGTTTAATTTCATACGTTGCTAAAAGTAACTTTTTGTTAACCAAATTCATAGTATAACAATATAAAAAAAGTAAATTCAATGGAAAATATAAAGCATCACTGTGAAATATATATATATACATTTTTATCCTTTAAACAATGGTTTGAGGAGATGAACAGACGGAGGCCTCAGGGTGCACTCCGAACAGTGGTCTTATCTTTCCCCCTCTGCCTCTCTTATCAGTGATTGGATCAGGACTGATGAATGACAAGCTGTGGGGGTAGAACCCACTTCCAACCCTGCACAATGTGAACAACATAGGAGACTGTTGTGTGCGAACTACTGAAGGGTGGCGTTGGGTACAGGGAGTGGGAACGGTGGATGCAGTGGGACCGTGCATGAGGGTTGAGGTCTTCGGATGGGTTTGTTTCTGTAATCCAGCCTTAATGAATATGTATGCTCTGCTTTTCACTCGCCTGAAGCATGGTCCTCCTGGGTAATTAAATCATTTAAAAGGTTTGATTGCATCTAATGGTTTAAGAACGCACAAATCATGAGTTATATAGAAAAAAATGCATCAGCTTTCTGGGCCATCGAGTCAAGTCAAAGAACACAAGGGGCAGAATAATATCAAAACTTAAAGGGATAGTTCAGCTCTTTTGAAGGGACGTTGTGTGGACAGGTTATGAGGAACTACCATCCTACTTAGATAACTCTGTAAATGCTCTTATTTTAGAGCAACACAGTACAATCCTGAGCAGATCGATAAATTAACAACTAGTCCAAGCAGCCTCCATCAAAAATATTTTATGCAAACGCCATTTTTGAGCCTTTACACCACGGTGAATTTTGCATTACACTGTTATTTACATGATCATTTGCAAACTCAGGGCAGCAACAACAGTAGCAACAAGCTGTAGATTTTCCAATGAAGTCTGTGGTACCTTTAACAGGAAAATCAAAAAGTTTCTACTGGAAAAAATCTGTGTCATGCAAAACTGTTGCTGATGTGAAGGTTTAGCAATAAAACATTTGCATAACAGCTATACAATTTTTGAGATTGTTGTTTTAAGAACGCGTTCAGATGAGATAAAAGTCTGTCAACAGTGTAAGAAATAAACTATTTCTGTAAAATGAGAGTTTAAGCGATATCTACAACAGGGAAGATATTAAGTATTTGTTTCTTTGATAACTTTGATAAGCAGCAAAAATAAACTTCAGAATGCTACTCCGCATTCTCTGCATGCGCCACAAATCTAATCTGTCTCCTCTTTCTTGTCCGTTTCATAAACATTATAGGGTCAAACCTATCAATCTTTTCCACAAAATCTCATTTTGAAAGTGTTGAAATACTGCCGATACTATGACTTATGAAATATTTTTTCTTTAAGAGCATGCACCATGGCAAGTTCTTATGTTAATAATGAATTTTAAAAATTACAATAAATGATCTATTTGACAATAACTGCACTTGAAAGTAAAACATTGTTTTTTTCTCTCTCCAATAAAGTTTAATAATAAATGCATTTAGAAAAATAAAAAAATATTTTTATGCCCAACACATGAACATCATTCTGCATATTATTGTAAAGAAGGTATATATAATTAGATAAAGTACAGCTTTTCTTGTGTCTACCAGAAGCCTAAATTCAATTCATCATCCTTACAACTAAAGCACAGTAAGCTAAATTGACACAACACAGCCTTAAAATATATTATTACTAATTTATGTCCACAAAATTAGAAGCATAAAACATTAAGGGGGCATTAAAGGCACACTTTAAGTGTCGTCTTTCCCTGTCGGCCATCCTTCAAGACCCTCCCATTGTCAAAAAGGTATTCCTCAATTACACTGAAAATGAGGCAGGAGATAAATTTACTGTTCTTAAATGAGGGCATAATTACACCTTTGTTGTCGGAGACAAACAGAGGGGAGTTCCTTTCATGCCCTGATTGTTGGCCCCCCTGCAGGATGGCTCTCCCACACCATGACAAATGTGAAGCAGCTTTCAGAAAAGGTAGAAGGACCGGGGAGGGTTGTGTGTGTGTTGGTGAAGGTGCAGTGTGGCAGGGGGAAATGGAAGGTATGAAAAGCAACACAGAAAAAAAACAGTGTGGGGCTTGGCCTTGTCGGTTACGTAGCTAGCACAATGATTAAAACAGAAGGAAAAAAAGTATCTAAAGATTAGACAAACGATTTATGTAGCTTCTGCTTTTCCACTTTTTCTTCCTGCAGTATATATTTTTTCTCAGAACGCTTCTCTTTTTGTTGTCTTGTTTAACGGTTCATACATGTCAACCTCTTCGGACGTTTACCTGTACAAAGAGCCTCAAAAATACGGAAATTTAGCAAAAAAAATCTGTACAACTCGCACCCGCGCAGGGGTGGGTGGGGTGGGGTCTGTCTGTTGGCTGCGGACATGACAGCGCCTGATGTTATTTGTTGTTTTTTAAATCATCCTACAGGCTCTGACATGTTAGATAAATTTGAAAATAAGGTTTTGAAAAAATCCGTAAGACTTGAAAAATTCTGTGAGATTGCTCTATACGTCCGTATACCTGCAAAATGACGCAAAATTCTTATAAGTTACAGCCAATCCCTACAAGTTGACATGTATAATGGTTTGAGGTGAACAGGGGTATTTATAAAACTCTCCGTAGAAAGTTCAACAGCAAGTCAAAGTGCATTGGAACAATAAAGCCGAGCCGAGGAGGACTGAGGCTGTGAAGGACAACAAATTAGCCTAATACACAGTTCAAACAGTCATAAAAACTCTCACTGGGAGCGTTTGAGGGTTGCTCTGTGGAGAACAAGCAGCCACATAAAAGCTGCAGAGACCCCTGCTAGCCCGGTGAGAATAAGCCCATGATGTTGGGAGTGGTGGGGCTGGTTATAGAGGTGGTGGTGGAGGGGTTGTGGTTCCCTAGAGGGCATGTTTTCTCTCCCTCCCCCCCCCTGTCCTTCTGCAGTTAGTTCACTCACTCAAGACCAGACACTATCCCGCCCTCCTCTCCTCCTTCCCTCCTGCCTTCTGGCTCTACAATTGGAAGTCCATTTGCTTTGCTTGATCAGTCCCCTTGCCATGGGCTATGTCTATCATCAGTGCACAATATTTGTAGCAGAAGTTCCTATGCCTCACTTGGGAATAGACTATCAAGTCCAGATGGGGCTCTACTTAAAACAAAAGGTAACCATGGCTTCAGCTTTTTCAGAAAGCATGATCATTTGAGACAGAATGCTGGAATCCAATTATTTACCTAATTAACATCTGCTTAGTCTCCCTGTGATGTCCTTGTTTCTTCAACCACATTTTATGTTTTAGCTTTTTACAAACAGTAGACGTAGAGGGGAAAAAAATCACAACAGAATGCCCTGAAACACCTTTGTTTTGTTTACAATTTTGCTGCCACAACTTCAGCACCCACACATAACTCTATGGGCCTCGACATGAAAGCAACACAGCAAAAACAATAATTTAATCGTCCTCGGACTTGACAGCTGGCCACAAGCTGGTTGCAGGGGACACGGGACAGAGAGAGGCGTATCAGATGTGGAAAAAGTCTTTGGTCGGGACACCCAGGCCTGAGGCACATCGCCCAGGCAGATCAATAGGCCAGAAAGAGTAATGATGATGGCGTGGCGGACGGCCAGAGCCACAGTTAGAGAACCCAGAGCCAGAAGAGTGGCCAATCTGTCATCTAACAAGGCTGTCAATTACGAACGCACTTAATGCTAACGTGGGGCATGTGATAGCTGGAGATAGCGGGAGAGAGTGAGACTGAGTCGGACGGAAGGGGAAAAAGAAAAACAGAGTTAAAGCTTAATACTTAGAAGATGAATGGGAACATAATACTGTCATCGTGAGTTAAACTACTGAGGCCAGAGAAGCAGCTTTTGGATTTTGCTCCACGTGCTCCGGGTCTTCCTCCCCCCTTCCCTCTCTTTCTGCTGGGCCATGTTCAGGCACTCAGACGCACACTGCAGAACTTTGACTGTGACCAACTCTATTTAGTTAAAAGGCATAATAAAGTAGATTTACCCCAGCAACATCTGCTGCTGATTGATTTCCAGCAACAAGTGGAGATATTTCTAATGTCAAACTTTGGATGTTACAAAAAAGAAACAGAGCAATTGTCTCTGCATAGTGCAGTGCAGGTGAGACGAGCTTTTTGAAGAAAATAAACCAGAGGAACTTTACATTCAGCACAGAGCCTGGTGGCTGTTAAACTAAATGTTTGACTGCGCAGCAAGAGCCAAAGAGCGGGAGAGCAGCACTCACAGCAACTCATCTTTATTGGTTTCAAGGCCATAAATCTCCACGGCCTCAGCGCTTGAACAAATACAAATATGATCACAGGGAGAGAAAAAACAAAGGCTGGGGAGCAACATGGCTGATACCTCCTAAGTGCCTGCCATTTTTTCCATATGTGTTGATTCTTTTAGGAGGAGAAAAGAGGGAGGCAGTCGCCGTAGCTGCACATTACTCCGCCGGGATCGTCTAAAGCGAGGACAAGATCTGTGTCTTGAGTCGGTCTGGTTGTGTATGCTATTGAATTAGAAACAGAGGCCTGTTTCTCTAATTGTTTTCAAAACAGTACAAAAAAAACTAATTCGGTTGGGTAACCAGAGGAGGAATATTTAGAGAAAGACTGAACCACCATAGATACTTGACGAGATAAAACAGCGAGGAAAAATACAAATTACCCATGTTTTAAGAGTGCTGGTTAAACAAAACGTGCTTTACATTTTTGCACGACTTGTTTACCATTTTTGTGTGTTGAGCTTTTTTTTTTTTAGTTTGCGAACTGAACTTGGAAGAAAACACAGAAGTCACAAAGATGTTCTCACCCTGCATCTGGTAACTGTAGGGGGCTTGTCCCGTCTGCGGTGTGGTGAAGCCAGAGCTGTAGCTCAGGAAGCCTGTCTGTCCCGGGGATTGGGACTGGCTCAGACCCCCCTCAGTCTTTATGCCTGCCCACAATGGACCTAAATCAGTTAGTGACACCAGATCGGTTTGATGCACAGACAAGAGTCAACACAGTTTTAAATTACACTGGACGCAGCAAAGAGACACTGTCTGTTAGCATGACACACTAATCACAATGGATGAGCTGTGATTATCTGATAACTGATTTTCACTATTCTCTGCGGTTTGGAAATATTATCTCACGCTGGGTCCCGTCACAGAAGGAGCTGTAAAAACAAAGTTGTGTTTGTGCTGCGATTGTTTTGTTTACTGATAAAATTAAAAAGAGCTGTTGTTATTACCATGTAGGTCACAAGCAAACCGATGCACAAGTAATGACACATTTGGCTCGTGTTTGTGAGCTACACTGACCACTGTCTTGGCTGATTCGGCCTCAGTAGTTGTTTCTATGCGTCAGGACTCCATTCAAATAAACAGCCTAAATTCCTGCACATATTGAAGAATTTTTAGGGGTCCGAACTTTTCGCAGACTTTGGACAAATAAAGCCATGCACTGTGAGCTTTCATTTGCAACGCCAGAGAAAACCGGTTTCTGTTTATAGATTTACATCGCTAATCTTCCTGATCTATCAGAAAAGGCTTCACAAGCAAATTCTACTTTATTGCACTGACAGAGAACATGCAGGCACTAAACAACAGCTCAGCAACTCTGAAGCTCTGGGAATGTAGTTTTGGTAGGTCTTTGTTTTGACTTTCGTTAATCAAAATGGTTCAATTCTTATTTATCATGTTTGCTAGATAGATAGAAATCTTACCATAAGCTGGGATGCCATAGGGCTGTCCAGGCTGGGGGTAGCTAGCATATGCTGCAGCCTGCTGCATTCCTGTGGTGTACTGCGTCTGTCCATACGCAGCCATGTTTTGAGACGAAGGCGTGGGGAGAATATGTGGATACGTCCTGCTATTAGAAGAAAGAAACAAAAATATAAGTGAGGAAAATAATACAGGAAGAGCGAGGGCCAAGTTTTTCTCTTAAATCCACAATATCGACTTTACTAACTGAGAAATTCCTTCTGACTGGGCTGCTTTTCTTTTTTTCTTTCCCCCTCAACAGTCAATCATGCTATAAGACGGACAACATCCCACAGCTCGTATACAAAGAGAAAGAACAATAAATGGCGAAGGAAATTCTTGCAGGATAATAATTACAACAGATTTCAGAGTGCACAAACTGAAGACATCCAAGCAAACAAAGCCAGTCAGAAAGCCTCAATCTAGCAGAAGGATCTAATTACAGGTCCAAATGAATCTGGATGCTGTTTTTTTTATAGAAAAATAAAAGAAACCTTACTTGGACGGGTAAATCTGTGGAGAGAACTGGTGAGTTTGTCTTGGGCTGAAGCCACTGGTTCCAATAGCTGAGGAGAGTTAAAAAGAAAAGAGGCAAGCACATATTTAAATATTAAGAAATAAGGTAAATATTGCACTCTGCCAAAAAGAACTGCTGGATTCCAAGGAAAGAGGAATAACATTGCTTTGCTCTATTTATTGTGGTAAACTGATTTAAACTGGAGAGCAGTAATGAAGCTAAATAATTGGGTAAGAACGTCCGGTTCTGGTGCTGACGTGAGTTCTGGGCTGCAATGATGATCAGAGGTGTAAAAACCCACACCACGGTCTATAGCTCCTGCTGCTTTGGACCTTTTCAACCACAAGAACATTGGATGTGACATCTCCTGCTGCAGGTAGAGCGCTACTGAAAAATTCTTAAATCACTGACAGCGTGTTTCCTCAGTGTTGCTCTGAAACAAGCATATTTGATTTAAATATGAATTTAACATACTTAAGATGTCTTATTTGGTTATATCCCAATATATATATATATTCATATAATTTGAGCTCCAAATAGATTTCATTAAATAAAGTTCAATCATTAAAATAAATATAATAAATTAAGGACCAAAAAATTTGAAATAATCCACAACATATAACTGAATTAAATATGCAGAATTTATTAAAAATAATCATAAACTTGCAAATGAAACAGAAAAAATAACATTTTATTTAAAAATATTTTGAAATTTGACCAAAGCTTTTGATTGATTTATTTTGCATGTAGCTGCCCAAGAATGGAACCGTTCTCAAACATCTGCCTAATTGCTCCCGACATGCAAAATGAGGGATTTTGTTAACTGTAAGAAACTGTGTGTCGTAACCCCTCACACACGTTATTAATACTGAACACTTTTCCCACATCGGCAGCACCTGCCACTGGACAAAAAAATTTCTCCTCTGAGCAGAGCTTTGGGTTTCCCCACGGAGGATGTGGGGTATACGATTACTAAATTTCATTAATATCGCCAGAGACAAAAGTCATACAGTTATTTATGCCCTGCGAGTGTTAGATATCAAGTACTTAGACAAATAGCTGAGAAAATACAGGAAAATTAGCAGCAAGATAATATCATGTGGATGTGCTGCTAGAGAAAACACATGTCAAATAGAGTGGAAAAATCTGTGACGCTAAATATAATTTTTACTACAATGCGCATTATACAATGTAGCCTTGGTGTTTTATTTAATTTTTTTAGAAACATGTTTATGATTGTGTGTGTGTGTGTGGGATGTTTGTTTTTTGAAAGGAGGGTGTGAAAACTGACAGGGTGATAGGGTAACAGTCCGTGGAGACTGAGGGCTACTGGGACGCCGTGTCAGTCCACTGGACAGACAGGCTCAGAGCATTACAGGTTATAACTCAGTCCTCACTGACATGGGAACCAGCAGAACGGGTAGCAGAACACACACACACACACACACAAGTAAGCAAGCACAGCATATAAATATGCTGACAAAGTCTCCCGTTTTGAAACACACGTGCACACAGCCGTTTTGGCTGCTTGGCAGTTTCCTGAGGCCTGGCTTATCAGCTGCCCATCTCCAGGCTCGTCTCATCATCAGTTCTGTTGTTGTCAAGAGTGTGTGTTTGTGTGCACGCGTGTGTGTGTGCATGAAGCAGTCAGACACACTAGTGCACACACATGCAGTGGTTCACACCGACCCAGGCTCACCTGATCCTGAGAAGCTGTCCAGAGCGCTGTCTGCTACTGAGGAGGCGATTTCACTGCTGCTCATTGGCTCTGTTTTAACTGCAAACAAAACCGAGTTACAGTCACCGAATCATCAAGAAATACAGGCTTTTCTTTTTAAAGTCCTAAAAAACAAAAAACAACAACAAAACAAAAAAAAACTAAGTAGTTAAACACCTTTTCCACAATATTTCAAGATCTACTAAATTAAATGCTATCTGAGCATTGCAACATTTATTATATCAGAAATACCTCCGTTTTTAAACAAATTACTTTTAATACAGCTGATATAAACACACCTTAAGGTATTATTTTTTAGTACTACAGATCTTGAAATAGTATTCAAAAAAAGTTTAGAAAATATGCTTTGGAACTGGATTAATATGTTTTTTTAACAATAATACTAAAATTGTCTAAAGGAAATAATAATAAAACACAGTCTTGTCAGCAGTAAAAAAACACTTCTCTACAGATATAGCTTGACAGTTACTGGGGGAAAAAAGAAGAACTAAGACATGCATACGATTGAAATGTCAAGGAAATATATGGCGTATAAAACCTTTTTAAGAGTGTAGCGAACGCTGGTTGACCTTGACTCTATTAAACAACCCAGCAATAGATTTGTGAAGACAATTTCACAGCTATCTGACAGCTCAGGAATCTTTGAAATCAATCCATTTCACTTCAGGCGTGCTGGAGGATCCCCCCCCCCCCTCTTTCTTTTCTTTTTTTGGCAAAACAAATTGACAATGTGGGCAAAGGGAGTCATGCTCAGCGGAATCCCTCATGGTTGAAGAAGCCATTTGCTGTCATGTTTTACACGTTTCCTCTGTGCTCGCTCAGTGCAAAAACACATGTTGATGAGGGAAAACACCTTAGAACTACACAATGATTAAAACAAAAAAAAAAAAAGAAAAAGGAAAGAAAAAAATCGTAAAGTGCATGCAGAAACTGGCACACGCTCAGGTCACATACAGCACAATAGCCACTGTATTCAGGAGACAGTGTGGAACAACCAAATAAAAACAAAATGCTCCATTTGCAAGTGCATAATTTATCCGGTCAATAACAATAAACTCAAGGCCGGCGGTGCCAAACCATGCTTAAAACAAAATACCATGAATCCATAAACATCCACAAAGTTTCTTAATGAAAGGCACAATAGTTGAGGCAGCTTGGTAATGTTGCAGCTTTAGATTTAAGGGAGGTTTTTGAGAAACACGTTTTGCTTTTTAGGTGAAGAAACTGGTTTAGAAAAGTCAACTACATTGAGTGCTTTTATTTGAGTCAAGGTAAACACCAAATATTGTCCTTTCATTGTGGCACTAAAAGTAGACAAACCTGCTGTAGACTGTGAATTAGAACCTAACAACCAGTCTGCAGTGGTAAGCATTGTGATGTTATCACCTATGGGAAAGACAAGAACGGCAAAGGGACACATGACATGACTGAATGATGGAGTGAAGGCGCTGCATTGTGAGTTTGAAGAAAACTAAAACCCTGAACTGCAGGCTGAGCTGAACCTGAAGGCTCGTTGGCAGGAGCTGATTTTAATAACTTGTTGGTTTAACTAAACAAAGGCTCAGATTTAAAGCACAGGCGAATCACCTGAGCAAATAAGTATGTATAGCAGAGACCACATTCAAAACGTGACCATTTCCATGCAGTGGGCTTTGAATAATTACATGGTTACCTAAACAAACAGCTAATAAGCACCGAAAAACAACTACTGGAGGCACTGAAACATACAACCTACAGCTGTTCAGGTAGAATTTTTTTTTAATGTTTGCAATTGTAAGCAAATTTAAAGTAAATTCTTACAAGTGTTTTTTCCATTAAAAAAGGCATGTTTAACATAAAAAATAGAATTTAATACAAAAATACTGCAATACAAAGAAATAATTTGGATTGTTACTTCTATAGGATTAGTATTACATCTACAACTACTTCAAACCATCACATTTTCAGTTAAAACTCTAAAATCACGCAAATATAGCATGTGTACCTTCAGTGCCATTGGGTGTCATGGAATTGTTAGTGATGTGCGAGTTGTCGAGGTTGGGACCATTAGGAGATTCGCTGCTTCCACTTACTCGGCTGTGAGGACTGGCGAGATCCTGCATTTCCATAGACCTGGCATACACACACAGACACACACACCAAATCAGATTACACAAATCATTGTAGTTTCAGGGAGTTCTGATGTGCAATGCTGTGCACACAGTGTGCAAAGTTGTAAAATCTAAAAAAAGAGATACTGCAAAGCAAAAAAAACCTTAAGTCTGAGTGAGAAAATAAAAAAAATAAACATACATGACAGAAAATATTTTTTGATGCTTTAAATTAAAAGTAATATACAAAAACCAAAACGTGACACAAATACACAGATTTACACACGTCAAGAACAAGCAAATTCATGAAACAAATGTCAAATATTCTAAGTATCAAATGCTTTCCGATATTACTGCTAGAAAACTGTTTTATATGTTTATAATTTCAAATTAGTTTCATGAAGCAAAAATGGCTTTTAATGTTTATTGTTTTGTGTGGCGATGGTGACTGCTAACAGATGGTTTGAGGCAATGTCTGATTTGTTAAAAATGCAGCTTTCTATCTGATTCTAAGAGTCAGTGATGGGTGGATGAGAAGCTCATGAGGCATGTGTTTGTTTTGGCAAACTCCTTAATTGTTTCTATGTTTATACAAAAGACCACGCCACTGAAAACATTATTCTATCATTTGTGTGCTCAGAGGATTTGATCGGGAGCAGACAATGGAGCAAAAGGAAGGCACGAGGGATCTGAAGCAAAACGGCCACAAAGTTTCTACCCATCATCCTGTTTGCAACATTTAATTCAAATTTACTTACTTTTAGTTTTTATTTTGTACATCAAATTGCAGTTTTCTATTACACTTCAAAAAATTTTGCTATTCATACGTTTAAAAGATAAACAATCCAAAAAAGTACAAGAATAATCAGACACCAAAATGAGATTAAATTCAAATACTTACTCAGTAATTTTAAACATGACATTTAATGTAGTGTGACAAATATAACAAATTATTTTGGGTAAAAATGCAATTGAGTTATTATTACAAATATTTGTTTCAATTATTATTTAAATTATTATCAAAGAATAAAAAGACAAATCAAATTAAAAAAAATTGGTAACGAGAGGAAAATGACTCAGTAATGGACGCTGCAGTGTCTTTTTCCCAGAGGCATATTAATTTACTTCTGCCCTAAAATTATCACACACCTCAAGCTGAAAATACAGGATGGAGTTGCAGAGGAAACCAACTCTAATTCAGCTTAGTTCCATGTTCTTTCAGTTTGCCCAAACTTTCCAGGCTGTAAAGCCTTTTTCTAAACTCAGTCATTAAAGAAAATAATTAGAAAATTGTTGCCGATTGTTTAGCAAAGGTTTTACAGCGATCTGTAATGCCACACAGACTTCCACAGGTCTACAGTGTTGCTGAAACTGGCTCTTACCTGGACCGAGATAGGTCTGAGTCCTCTAAAAGCACACTCCCTTTCTTTTTTTTCTGCCTCCACCTGCCCCAGCAGAAACAATGTCAGTCCTTGTTACTGCAGCTCAATGTCACAGTCCAGAGCCATCCGTGACACAAAAAAGGCCTATCTGAGAAAACATTATTGTTATTCTGAAGCAGAATGGGAAGAGAGGGCTGGAGGGGGGAACAGAGGCTCGCATTGTCTGTCTCTGAGCCGCAGCCCTGCTCCACTGTTGTTTCCTCCTTCAGGTCCTCCCTCCTCCCTGAGCAAGGGGAGCATGGCCAAATGACGGAAAGGTGATTCATCATTGGTCTACGACAGCTGCAAACTGGATTAGCCCTCCCCCAATCAACATGCAAAGCGGCTTAGCCAAGGTAAGCAGGAAGGGTGGGGTGAGGGGTGGTGGTGAGGTGTGTGTGTGTGTGGGGGGGGGGGGGGTAGGCAGAAGGGTGATGGGTTGTGGGGATAGAAAGGGGCTGAGGGGCAGCGGAGTGTGGGAGAGCCTTTCTACTTTTCTGCTGCCTTGGAAAGAAGATGGGACTTGTTGAGCGGAGGCAGGCCAAGCGTGACACCCCCAGCATCTTCAGCAGATCTTTCATCTGCAATTGACACTATCTGAAATTTATCAGCACTCCTGCTCCAGGCAAACTGACAGGTCCTAATGACCATCAGGGCTGCTTCCCAACAGGCCTGCCCCAGCCTGCGGCCATGACACGGTACGAAAACTACGCAGCAACTTCACAGCCACGTCCAGTGACCACATACACACATACCCCTCGAACAAACACATCGGCTGGAACGAAATTCTTCACCAGAACAGAAGTTCATATATGTGCCCCATTTTTTTTCTTTTTTGCTTTAGAGCAAAAAGAATCATAACTCATGCCTCTATGTCTGCATATACACACACACACACACTCACGCAAAGGGCACCTCAGAGGCCCCAGACGAGTGTTGTAAATGCACACACACATCCCTCACACACACACGGGGTACTTTAGAGGGCCCCAGATCAGTGGTGCATCTCAGACAATGAGGGAGACTGGAAACAAGAACACGCAGAGCATATGGAGCCACATATGTTTCCTATGACGCTGCGAATGCCTCTATTACTCTCCGTTAGCTGACAGTTACATTTTGTCGTCCTCTCCTGCTCGGCTTGCCTCTCCTCAAACATCAAGCGGAGCCATATACTTGCATGGCTATAACACTATATTAGACTTGACTCAAGCCCACCATGGGAATAGAGGGTCCAGAAAAAGGTCAAAGGTATTCATTTGGTCAGGAAAAATATATATAAGGTCTTTTTTTTTTAAATATTGGAAGCATATTTTTTAATGGCTCACTGTTTACATGAGCCAGAGTAACCTGAGCTCCATGGTCTTAAGCTTTTTTTTTTTCTCTCAGTAGGCTTTGCTCTTCACACCAAGGCAAAGCCTTCATGAATACCATTCCAGCTTTACATTTTGCCTTCTTTCTCCCACTGTGCGGCACAGCAAAATATAATAAAATAAAATAAAAATGATTTTTTTTATTAAAAAATTGCAGTTTTGCTTCCTTGCATTCCCTAATGTCGATGTCTCAAAAACAGAAATAAATTGCCTAAAATGAGGTAAACATATTATGCCACAGCACATTAACAGCGATCACAGAGGCTTTATCCACACAGAGGAAGTTGTGGAGAAAGAGTCTTGTGGTGGATTGGTGTGGTGTGTGTGTGTGTGTGTGTGTGTCTGGTGGTTGGTTTCTCTGTTCAGCAGTGCAGGCCAATAAAGTCATTACTGTGCTGGTGTCTCCCACCGTCAACAGGTGAAATCAGCCAGGTGGCAATGAAGGAAGGCAAGCCCAGATTTAACCCCCCAAAAAAACATTTCTATTTCTTCACCACAAAATATTTATTGTTTTCCCAAAAAAAAAATGCATTCAGCATATTTGATGTGCATCTCATTTCAACCTGAACTGCCAGGCCTTTGAAGCTGCCGCGAACAAAGCTCGGCTAGATGAAGCGCTGGACGTGTCATCAAGAAGACAAAGTGCCACAACAAGCTTCTTTTCACGCTGGTTTGCCAGCCTTTTCGTTTTGCTTTACTTATTTCAAGACCTGCATTTCCAAAAGTAAATATAGCCACAGCCAAGCTTTTAGCATAAATCATCACAGCATGCAGGGTGTCTAATCTGCAGCAAATCTTTTTATTTATTTATTTAAATTATTTTCAAAACCTGTGCAACAGTTTGCTGATTTATATAGATCGTGTCATTTTAAATGCAAAATGTGGGAATTTGTATAACAAGAACAGCAAAGGAAAATCAATCAAGAAATATTTTTCATACAGTTCAAAATCCATCTCCCAACATTCTTTGATTTTTCTCTATTTACTCAAATCCTATGTGTTACAACCTTTACAAAACAACACTTAAATCGAAATGTAACTTTAAAACATCTAATCCCCACTTAAGCTGGTCAGCTGAATCCACATGGTGGCCCAGGAAAAATAAATCCACTCGCAAAGAATGTAGATGCAGACAACAATTGGACACAGATGTGAATGGAGTGAGGCAGAGTTTACAAAATGCTACACTTCATTTGTGTCTCTGTACGTGGCCAAAGAAACGACTGCTGCCAACAAATGCAGTGTTAAATAGAGTGGGGTTTTGTTTTTTAACATCTAAAATGTTCAAACATTTTACAAGGGTGCTGCTCATCTTTCGTAAAATGAACTAGTTCTAAATTACAATAAGGTACAATTTATGTTTTTAATGTGAATGTGTAAAAATAGATTTATTGTATTTTAAATTGCTAAGCATCTTTCACACAAATGTAATTTTTAGCAGCGATAAAAATACTTTACAGAAGGTCTAAAATCTATTTAGATTTTTTAAATTGTCTTTAACAAATATCATGAAACAAGTTGTTTGTGTTTTTCCTTCACATTAATCCAACACTGCTCACACCACAGCGACATTAAATCTGTTAATACTGTGCTCTTCAACCTTCAAAATTATTTCCAGGAGCGCATTTTGCCTTTGAGGGGCCAAGAAACAAGCTTTAAGGTGAATATTTTATCGCAATATGCCGACCACCCTAACCACTGCAGAGTGAGGGAGAGTTTACAAGAAAAAAAAATTAAAAACAGAAACCAGGTCAAGGGACAAATCCATCTGATTTTGTCACCGTGATGCTACTAACTTCTGCTTTCAGTCTGTCAGTTAGAAAATAATGATTAATACGTTAAAGAAAGAAAACAAAAAATACCTTAATTGTATAATTAGTAATATTTTTTACTTAAAAATAAGTGTCAATTCTAATTTATAATGATCCCCACTTATAAATTAACACAGAAAAGAAAAATAGGGATTAGGGTGTTAATGGAAATCGTCTGAAATCTCATTTCCTGCTCTTTCAACCCCATATTTCAGAAGTGCGTAAACAAAACAACACCCCATGGTATTTAGTAAACAAACATTGCCCACTAATCACCTACTGGAGGCTACTTAATAGAAGGTCCCTACTTCCTTCTTCCTTCTCTTGTGCTCTATTTTTAACCCCCCCATCTTCCCTTCTAGCTGAAAGAGGCTGGGTCATTTAGTGCTCTGTGTCTGTCACCATTTTCAATCTCCAAACTAAGAGCCAGGCCGGCCAGACACATCCACTACGGAAGGGATCAGTCCTTGGGCAAACAATGCCACGGTCCCCGGCACACACTGCTGCTGCTGCTGCTGCAGCACATGCATGAAGCGCTGCAGCCGGGCAGCGAGACGCAAACACACAGAGCAAACAGGCCCCGATCGGCCCCCTCATTATCTGTTAATTAGATAAATAGGGTTATTGTGTGTGAATAGCTGCAGCAGGCATTTACACAACCGCTGTCATGTTTGTTCTCATGGAGAGGAGGCCACTTTACAGACAGCCTGGCTCACAAACCTAACCTCTTCATTTCATCTCTGTCATCAACACACACTTTTCTAAACACCAAGAAAAAGAGAAAAAAAATTAGAGGGTATAAAAGGAAACAAGAATAAAGGCAAACTTCTAAAAAAAAAAAAAAAAATGTCCCACATGATAATTTTTTAACTCTAAGATGTAAGCTTGAGATCAAACGCAGGAATCAGTCCTTCAATTAGTGAGACTGGTGATTACAGCGAGGTGAGTCACGGTCGCTACACGTGAAGCGGCGGCGAGCGGAGTCGCAGCGCGGCTGGGAGGGCCGGGCCTGTTGTTTTGGTCAGAGGCTGGAAGGCTTTCGGGTCTCCTCGCAGCATTCCTGGCCTCAGCAGATGGCATTAGATGTCAGCTGCTTTAACTGCGTTGGTTTGATTGGTTCTGCCAGGAGAAAATGCACTACACTGCAAAATACAGTGTGCTTTCCTTTCTTTAAAACTCATCTAAAATAAATCAAGTTAAAAAGATCTGGTAATATTTACCTTCATTTCCAGGCAAAAATGCTTATTTACAGTTATAACCAATAAAATTTAGAGCTTATTTTTTAAAGTGCAAATCAATAAATATATGTTCTGGTATTTTTTTCTAAAAGAATAAATGAACAACAAAAAAACATAAAGCAAATCTATTTACATAGCAAAACATAGAGATCTATATTTTTTACAACAATAAGCTAAATATTCCCTAAGAAGGCATGAAATAAAATTTTAAATTGATTCTTTTTTTTTACATAAATGTCAGCATTTAAAACAAAAATGTTGAACAGCTCTACAGGGTTGGTTTTTGAGAAATAAGTGAGACGTATTAAGTCTCGTTTCAAACCCTAAAAAGCCATTAAAAGATCAGGCCAAAAGCTAATTTAATTACTTACACCCTTTACTTCAATTATAGGGGAAAAAGATGGAATTCATGTTTTAATACAAATTGATCAGCTTAATTAGACAAAAACACACACACACGCTCACTCACACACTTAAACACTAAAATTAAGAACAAATACAGATTAATCTTGACAAAAAGCACAAATAATTTGAAGTAATACTCACTACAATTCTAGATGAATCCCAGTGTTTTTATCTCCTCTTAGACCTTCGCTTAAAAAAAAAGAAGAGAAATCTTCTAGGAGAAAAACGCAGAGCAGTCTGGCAGAAAGGACAGCACTCTTTTTCTAAGCGCTTCTTAGCATGTAGGTGGAATCAAAGTAAACTACAAGGCTGCTTTTTTTCTTTTTCATTTTAGGTGTTGGAACCCATTGAGCCCGTGCAGCTTGGTATCTCAGGAGACTCTGTCGTATTTGGGAAAGAGAGTTGTCCGATTACAGCTTCAGGCGGTGACTGGTGAGTGCCTGAGGAGGAAGGGGGGAGAAAAAAGAGCGAGAGTGAGGGCAGCGGAGAGGGAGGGAGGAAAGCAGTGAATGAGGGGAGGGAGAGGGAGGCTGCTGCTGCTGCTGCTGTTTGAAAAAGCAGAAAAAAAAGTTGCTCGGTGCTCTCACAGGAAGACTTTGGGGCTGGAGGAGGCACAGGGGAGTTGTGCCTCACACAAGCGCCCCATATGTCATTCACTCCCAGCTTTAAGCCAAAGAGTCCTCTCCAGATTGCATCAGTGGAGCCTAAAGACAATGAAATGGCAGATCTCTTCTCTGCTCGTACCCTGAGGGCTCCAACTTTTCTTCTCCCCACCCATTTCTCTATATCTTCCTTTTGCTGTGCTCATTTTTTATCCCCACCACAAACCACATTTTTTTTGTTTTGTTTTGCTTTCTCTTGTGAGCTTTGGGTCAAAGATGGATTTCTTTCTGTCACAGGAGGACTTCAGAGGGCAGACAGGGGGGGCTAGGTCATTAGCTTAGGTGATGGGGAGCCAGAGGTTTAACAGCGACCGAGTGGCTCGGCTTTGCCCGTCTCCACGGCACTCTAGTGGAAGTCCTCCGTCAACACATACACACAGCGTCTGTGTGCGAGGTAATGATTGCCTTCTGTCTGCTCCAGGTTATTATTTCAACTGCGCAGAGCTGCTACACAAGGCCGCGCTGCTACTGATGAGCTAAAAACGGGTGATTTATTCAAGCTGGTGATGAGGCTTGAACAGATTTTGCTACAATGTGTCATGACATTATTTCTAAGAGAATCAGTTGTGTGTACAAAATGGTCAAGATGCCGATGAACCGTTAAAAAATTTGTTTAATTTTCCACATCATAAAAGTGCAGATGAAATACAGATCGTGATGCTGACAAACGATCACGAGGAGAGAGGAAATCATACATTTGCTAGGGTAAAAAAGGTGGTGAGAGAGAAAAAACACCCAGGCCTAGAAGAATAGTGTGCTGTGTTAGTGGCTGGATTTGCAATTCTTTTTTTCCTACCATTAGAGGTTAAGAATAAAAAAAACCCTCTTATTAAAACTTGTATAATTTCAAAAGCACTGACACACTTCTTTGTGTATGTGATAATTTGTAGAGTCACACACAAATCAGGTCACAATGACCAACAATGAGCTGACCTCATTCTCCTAACACACTGCAGTAATTACACAAACAAAAGTAAGCCTCAATGTCTTTTTCCAACCAACTGCCCACAGGTAAATCTACATGATCACATTACAGCATTGCAGCAATAATATATTGCACATTGAACAGATTGTTGATAACTCAATTGACTAATAATAGATGCTGGGGGACTCTCAGGTAGCTATTTCTAATAGCAGCGGGGAACACATGCCAATTACGGTTTTTAAGCAGAGGCTCTCTGTGACAATAAGCGACCGTATGAAATTAGATGGAGGTGCAATTTTGCAAGTGAGTTCTTTTCAAATTGCACAGTATAATCATGCTCAAAGATGTTTATACGTATGTCATGACTAAACTCAGATTTTCCCCTGTATGGAGTACAGCATGTTTCGAATCAGAGGCTCAATCAGTTTTACTAAGAATGGATGGTGATTACTTCACTATTTTCATGTTCTGCAGCATTAAATTAGAGACTAATTATTATTATATATGGTAAATTAAGCTTTTAATTTAAAGTTATTATTGTTTTGAGTGATAAAGTCCACAAAACAGCCTAAAATGGACTATAAAGAACTCAGATGAGTAAAAAAAAAAAGAGAAGTTAATACAATAAAATGTGCAGCTACAAAAACCTTGAATTCCTCTCACCCTAATAGAAGATTAACAAAAGACGCAATGATACGGTTCAACTGACATAAGCGCTAAAAGTGCACTTGCCAAAAACTATATCAAGGAAGAAATTGGAGAAGTGAGCTAAGATTAAACGTGAAGCCGTTCTTTATTAAGGATTAACTTGATGGGGCTCAGTGGTCTTCATGTGGGGTTGCAGGGATGCCTGCCTGCAATTTAGAGTGAAGAGAGATCGAAACTGTCCTTTGCAGCCAACAAGCTATAAGAACATTTATAAAGCGAAATCCACATTTTCAGATAAAGAGTTCATGCTAATTTAAATATAAACTTTCTTCCTTTGTTTTGTCCTCCCACCATCTTTGTAAAGTGGGTTTATTTTTCTTGATTAAGAATACATCAAGAGTGTCCAAAAGTGAGGCGCGGCATGACGAGGGATCAAATGGTGCAGATGAAACAAAATGCTAACACTCTGGTGACACAGTTGCAATATTTTCATATGCATATGCTGCGACGCTGTTTGGATAGAGCTACTACAGTGTTTATTCAGTGTCACACATCGAGGGGGATCAGGTTCCTTTTTTGACATACGTCTCAGCAGAGCATTACACAATCAGAACCTCTCCCCCAGGAAAGGAAATGTGAACTTGGGATAACTGTGAACAAAATAACACTTTTATTTCTTTGTAAAGGCATTACTAGGTGAAGTGTTCAAATAATAATTTAAGAGAAAATGAATTTTTTTTTTTAATGAAACCCCTAAACAGGGCGATTCAACTGGTGGCCCGCAGGCCAGATGACTACCATTACCTGTTACTATTTTATGAACTAACCTTAGAAAACACAAAAGATCTGCTTCATTTGTTGGGGTTGGAAATGTAGCTAAGAGTCATTCAAAATATACGTTTAAGTGAAGCCTTCTGTCCAAGATTTTTGCTCAAAACGGTTGTATTCATTAAATGGATTTTAAGAAAACGTTCAAAAAGTTATTATTGGGCACATCTATAACTGATTATTTTATAGTTGCTTTTATAATAACATGCTCTGAGCATGATTTCTTACAATTTCCCATGTGATTAAACCAAACTGTTATATTCGAGACCAAACAGCTACAGCGCCGCAATTTCTCAGTATAAGATCAAGTCTAAAACTCTGGCATGAATGGTGGTGGGAGATATACATTTCTTCAAGGACTCCTCAGTCTTTCTTTAAAAATGTCTGTTTTTACAGTATACACAGTATTTGTCAATCTTCAAAGCTTTCATTAAACTCCAAAGGAAGTCATCAGTGATGACACGTTGTCACTATAAAATAAAAAAAGGAGGTTTCGACAGTGCAGACAGATAAATTTGAAGTCCCTCCAGTTAAATTAGAAGCAAGTCAAGTGCTTTCAAGTGGTGAATGAAAGTTGCGAGTGAAGACTTTTCATAAACAAACATCAGGTCGGCATGCTATCTCCAAGGAGAAGCATGAAAATACACTGGAGCGTTGCTCCACAGACAGCAGGGGACGAAGGAAATGGTTAACCTCTGTAAACGTCACAAGCCCAAATTAACCGAGCGACCTTATTGTTGCAGCCATCTTGGTTCCAAACAAAACAAGAGCGGGAGAGTTTCAAATCAAGCAAAATTCACATTTTTCTTTTGCTTTAAAAGTGCAACAATAGACATTTGAGCTCGAGCACCACATTAAAGAGATCTCACACAATTTACCAAAGCGATTGCAATATTTCGCAGTTGTCACACTGCATACTAACTAACGTGTTGTTAAAGATTCTCTGTGGACACATTTGTCAATGAACGTACCGTGAGAGGCATGTATGGTTTACGATCGTTGAAGCACACCTGGGGAAGGTCTATGAGGGCCCTGAAAATCCACAGACAGATATTTTATTGCTCTCCGGTGAGCCCAAAGGAGCCAAACAAGCACACATCAGAGACCTATAACTCAGAATGAGACCTTTGTGGGACTGGAATCACCACTGTAGGTATTAAACAGAGAATATACATTTATCCTGCAGAAAGATAGAGCCGTTAATTCTTATTAATGACTCGCTATCAATTCAGCCAAATAATAAGCCTAAATGTGGTTGCTTGATATATTTATATACATTCACTACAATCTGGCTTTGCCTAGATTAAATTCAACACTTCTTGTAAATCCTGGCTGTGTTTGTGCTTCTGCAAAGTAATTATATAAACAACAGTTTTGGCTTGAACTCAGACATCAGGGCACAAGGTTCAAGCATTTGAGTGCCAAAGAATTTACAGTGATTTTCAGATATTTCCCCTTTTGTCCAACTGAATCGAGAAAAAGTAAAACGTGTTAAGACAGGCCAGATTTGATCTACTATAATTATTTTATAATATACATACATCTCAAAATATAAAATTCATCCCAAAAAAAAGTGACATAAGAGCATTTTACACTTGTTTTTGTGCAATAAACAATATGATTGACAAAATAAAATATTAATTTACATGTTGTAGATTAATATTAAATTTTAGAAATTATTTCCATTTTTGCCTTCCTATTTTTATCAGGATGCTCTTGCAAAACATCAGCAAATGTCCTTGTTTTCCAGTAATATAAACCTATTACTGAGTATAAATACAAGTAATATGAAGTTTGACGCTAAGGATAAATACTGCAGTAGGATTTTTTTTTTCCAGGTTTGGTAGTAATCTAGCATTCTAGTTCAAAGGCAAAGTCCCAAAAGAAACACCCCAAAATCAAACTCAGCTGTACCCTCAAAAACCAATATGTTTGTTAATAAAATTTCAACGCCTCCCTAATAGCAGCATTTGTCAGGCTAATCCCAAATGTCTGGGATTCGGCTCCTCTCTGGTGGAGCCAAAGTGGCAAGAATCGCAGCATTCCCAATCTTACAGCTGCCCAGCTCAGCAGCTCTGTGAGAGCCGGGCCGCAGATCAGGAGTGCAGTGGGCCTGTGCCACAGTCATCACTAGAACTTATGTTCGGCACACCACCAACTCCCCATAGGCTCCAGAGCAAAATGCAGAGGTTATGCACATAACTGTGGCCTTCCAGTCCTCCTCCCTCGGGCTGACTCCGAGGCTCCCCCCCCCCCCTCCCTGACTCACTTAGCAAACCCCCACAAGTCCAGCCACTGTGACATTTGTGAAGCCAGGAGTCCACATAACAAAAACACATTAGGCAAATGTCTGGGGTCAAACGTCTGTTTGAATTGGCCAGATGAAAGACACTTAGGCTGGGTCTGTGCCGTTCTGCACAGACTGAACTCAATTAGGAAGGAGGCAGTGCTGCATGAGCCCAGGGTTTGACTTTTTTAACAGAATACATTTAATCATTTAAGTTACGGAGACATGATAGTAGAGCTTAAGCTCAGATATTTAAGCCAGCAGTATCAATAAGTGATCTTGCTCAAGTTGACCAGTATGAGTCTTTATTGGCTAATGACTATGTATTTTATGTTTCTTTGGATCCAAATGTTTTGTTTTTGCCATCTGACAAAAAAAGCCTAACTTAATAAACATTTAAGAACACAAATGAAACCATGGTACTTCTAATATATTATTATTTAAGCATAAAGTGGGCTGTGAAATGTGATTTCTCCTGTTTAATATATTACGCACATGCTAGGGCAACAATAGATTATTAAAAAAACAAAAACAAACTTATAATCAGTTGATCAAGTTTTTGGCCCTGACCAACTAATTTGCCTATTCCTAAAGTGGAAAACTAAAAATTAACTTATATTTAACCTACAACCACATTTATTCTCAATAAAGCAAGCACATCCACAGCGTGTGTGTCTGCAGTGATGAATAGGCACTGTCACTAAACACCAGCCTTCAGTAATATTTAACTCCAGACTTAACATCTGGGATAATAGTTGACACTGAATTTTAGTCTGTATGCATTTAAAAAACGGGTTTTTTATTGTTGGTACAGCCGTTAATTATTTTATACAACTGTGGCAAACATGCAGAGCTGAACAGTTCAAATACTCTTGATGATATTTAAATCGAAATTATTAACAGTTTCAAAAACTACAGGAGGGGCTTTGAAAGTGATATTAAGTTTGGAAATAAATCATTTATATTTGCAGTTTAGGAATACGCCACAGACGTGCTGACCCAAATACTAATACGTTAAAGTGGCCCAGAGGTGGCTCTTGGTGACTTCTCTGCTGGTGTCTGCTACTTGTTACTGCACTCGTAATGAGCAAAGAAGACATTTTTTGGATTTTTTTTACAGAGAGCACTACTTTAGCACTATCCGTATCCAGGAGACAGGAAGAGCTGTCCAACTTATTCAAATATGAAAAAAAAAAGAAAACAAAGAAAGTATCTGAGCCTGAGAAAAAGCAACTGGACAATTCGCTATTTCACAAAACTGTCATTTTCATCCCACTGGGGCGTGGAACTTCCTGATGACGCTCATTTATTTTATACAAACACATCATTGTGAAAGACACCAATAGAGCTTAATGATATGCCATGTTTGTTTCCTTTTGAGGTGGTGGCAGCAGCAGTTTTCCAGCTAAAAAGTGACTTCCTCTAGGAGGAACTGGAATTTGCAATACACTCTTTGCTGAAACACGCTGCCTTTGTACTTGAATGAGAGTATCCTCACGCTGACCTTGAAATGATTTAAGCAAACTGAATATTATAATTTGCAGCCTTCTATTTGGTATGCAGGTATTTTTTTCTGGCTTTAGTCTGACCTGTAAATTAGCTTGTAAATACGGTTGGGATAATGTTAAACAAAATAAATAAAGGAAAGAAAGAAAAAACAAAAGAGTCATGAGGAGCAATGTTTTTCTTTTAAGCATGTAAGAAAGGTGTTTTTAAAAAGGAAACAACAGAGTAGAGCAAGTAAACCTGAAAAAATGAAGATAAGAGATTTGATTTATGTTTATTAAAGATAAAGTTCAGATCTTTTGAAGTAAAACAATCATTATCTTACCTGTTTTAGATAGCTCTGTGAATGACCTCAGTTGATGAAAATGTCACATGCCATGTTTGATCCAGCAGGAATATTATCACATTGTTGTCAGAAGTGCTCCAAGCTGCTAAAGCTAGCTACCAACGTCACTATTATATGTAAAGAAGTTTTATAAACCTGACAGCAGTGTAGCGATTCGTAAAATAATGCTCAAAGAAACTATTTCTGACATTTTTGAGACCAAAATTGTTTAAAAACATTTATTTGTTTTGATCCTGGACTAGCCATTAGCTTGTCAGTTCAGTCAAAATTAAACTATTTCTTCATGAGACCATTCAAAGGGTTATCTACAACAGGTAAGATATTAACTGTTCACAACTTTTCTCAGAAACACACTTTATTATAGCTGAATTATTACTTTAAAAAACTTGATATTTTTTTTTGTTTTGAGTTAACATACTATAACAAGTCTTATAAATGTACTGAATCACTTAAGTTTGTCTCTTATCTGTTCTGCAGCATTTTCAATCTTTTTTTAAGTATTTTATTTTGTTAATTAATGGTTAGTCATGTTTTTAAATAAAAACTGTACTTTTCTAATTTTACAAAGCCCTAGGACTTGAAACTTATTTGAAAACAACTAAAATTGTACTTACTAAACAGCACAAAATACATTTTTTACTGTGTCAACTACAAAGTGAGTCCAAGAAAACATTAAAAGCAGAAAGTCAGCTAGACATATTGAAACTGGAGTTAAGATTCTTCCTGCTGCCAAGTGCCTGCAGGGATATCTTTTCTTGAACTCTGTACTTGATACTTATGACAGTTCAAACATGTTTTAGTTCTGTCGATTAGAGTAAATTATCACTTCAGTGTGGGCGGTTTCCTGATTAATCTTTTGGAAGCCACAGATAGAAAAGATGGGATGAACTTTTAGACACCTCTAATTGCTGAGCATATGATTCATCAAAGGCAGCCCATTTGTGTGTCTTTGTTAAATCCACAAATGAAGCCACAAGAAAGAACATTCCAGTTATCTGGAGGCTTGCCTCTGACTCCAAAATAAACATTTAATTTGTAACAATCTGTACTGAAAGTGTGAGAAAATGTAACTAAATTAAATTTCTAATCTCTAGTAAAGTTTTCTGAGATTACTTTATTTAGTTAAACTGAATCTAAAATATCAGCTTGTATCGACTATCAGAGATGCAGTTTTTTACAGGCCAAAAAAAACTTTCCAGTTGGGAAACAACGAGGAAGAAGTGAGCACTTTCAAATGCAGAACACCTAATACTGGTCAGGGCAAGATGACCAATTCTGCTGAATGGTAGTTGATAGAGAGTTGGTCTGAGGTGAATCAGAGGTTTGTTCATTCATTGGACAAACCATTCTGATATATTATACACCTGTCAGTGGATGGAGCAGGTGCAAACCGATCAAAGACTTCATGATTTAACACTAAAGTATAATCTACTTGACTTATATTGTTTGTACATTAGGATTTTTTTTGATTAAATGTGTTATATTGGTACATTTCATTATAAAAATATCAAGTAAATTAATGCATTTTTGCATTTTTTAAGAAAATAGATGCCATCTAATGTAGTAATTGTTACAGAAAAACACAAATCAGAAAAAAATTAAACATTATTATTATTTTTACTTTAGTTATGAGTAAAGTTTTGTCTCACTTACTTTATTTTCTTTCATATGTGTCGCTTCTGGCATTTTAGGCCTACAACAGAATTGTTACAAAAATTCACTTTCTAAGTATTGGTTGTATTTTGAATTTATCCTGGTTCAGAGGACTACTTTTCTACCTGGATTATTGAGATGCATCAAGATATTTGGAATTTAGTCATCCTAGATTATGCTGTAAGGTAAAGGTAAAGGTAAAGGTAAAGGTACTTTATTGGTCATCAATGCATGTTTCCATACAATAATGAAATTTGTGCTCTGCATTTGACCCATCACACATGAGAAACACCCAAGTGGAGCAGCGGGCAGCTACGCAAGCGCCCGGGGAGCAGTTGGGGGTTGGGTGTCTTGCTCAAGGACACCACGACATGTGGGCATGGCGGGGAGTCGAACCTGTAGCCAAAATAGTTGTGTATCTATTCTTCATGATGCAAAGCAAGATTGCTCATTGTGTGTCCCTGTGCACCTTACTTTAATGTCCGTCCATCAATGCTTCCTGTACAGATACATAGATACTGACATCTTATACCTGTTTTTTTCATGTATGCAAAGTCCTTCTTTACATGGCATGAACAAGGTGTAGATTTTGCCCTAAGTTGAGCAGTACTGGTTATACCCTTTGACCTCACCAAGTTGTAACTAACTAACAGATTTGCTTTTATGCATCTAAAAGGGCCACATTTCTTTATCCATTGCCTTTTTTATTTAAAGGTGTTTTCAGGGGGTTACAACAAAGTTTTGATGATGAATAAAAATAAGTTATGCATGATATGTTTTTATATTATTTTACAGTTTTTTACCTAGGCAAATCCCTTTGAGATCGCAGATCTCTTTTGCAAGGGAGGCTTGGGTCTAAAGGCAACCTATTGTAAATATTTCTGGGGTTTGGGGGAAACTGGAGTGCCTGAAGAAAACCCATGCAAGCATGAGGAGAACATGCAAACTCCGCACACATACTGTACATGTCAACCTCTTCGGGCGTTTACCTGTAAAGAGCCTCAAAAATCCGTAAATTTAGCAAAAAATCAGTACAACTCGCACCCGCGGGGGTGGGGGGTGGAGTTCTGTCTGTCGGCTGCGGACATGAGAGCGCCTGCTGCAGGAGGAAAGGAGAGCCGAAAAAGTTCAAAACTTATTTCTAGCAGCAGAACAAGTTGGAGGATGGCTGGCTATTTGATGTTATTTATTGTTTTTTAAATCATCCTACAGGCTCTCACATGTTAGATAAATTTGAAAATAAGATTTTGAAAAAATCCGTAAGACATGAAAAAATCTGAGATTGCTCTATACTTCTGTATACCTGCAAGATGACGTAAAATCCTTATAATTTAGGGCCAATCAAGTACAAGTTGAGATGTATGGGCACAGAAAGACCCCAAGGTCCAAACCAAGGACTGAATTCAGGACTTTCTTTCTGTGAGGCGACAGTACTAACAACTGAGCCGTTGTGCTGCATATATTAACATCAGTTTCCGCAGTGTATCAGTATTGGTCCAATAAGTAAACCTGGGCCGATATTACCGTCTGACATTGATTTCCCATTTGTTGCTATTTGTGTTTCTGTTTTGGGAGGGGAAATGATGTCTCACGCTCCCTGAACCACTCTGTCACAATTCCAGCCTGATGAAACCTGGGATTGTCATCTTGGAATATGCACATCAAGGAAGAAAAAACCCATTGATGGAATAACCTGGTCATTCAGGTAGTCGCGGCTGTGGGGAAGTTGTCCTGAAACCGGAAGGTTGCCGGTTCGATCCCCCGTTCAGCCGTTTCAGTTGTTGTTTCCTTGGGCAAGACACTTCACCTGCCTTGCCTACTGATGGTGGTCAGAAGGTCCGGTGGCGCCGGTGTATGGCAGCCCCGCCTCCGTCAGTGTCAGCTCTGTCAGTTGTGGCTCCAATGTAGCTTACCACCATCAGTGTGTGAATGTGTGTGTGTGCATGGGTGAATGTCTGAAGTGTAAAGCGCCTTGGGGTCCAAGTGGATTTTAGTCAGCTGACCTCACATACTGTTGCTGAACCTCGACCAGACCAACTGCAGGTAGTGTATTTATGAAATAATTTGTGTTTGTGTAATATCGGTAAATATTGGTTATTGGCCGTAACAGCAATATTATTAAGTATGTTTTTTTTTTTCACGGTGGCTCAGTTGGTAGAGCTGATGCCTCTCAGCAAGAAGGTTGCCGGTTCAAATCCCAGCCCAGAGACCTTTCTGGGTGGAGTTTGCATGTTCTCTCTGTGCATGCGTGGGTTCTCTACTCCGGCTTCCTCCCACACACCAAACAAAACATGACTGTTAGGTTAATTGATAACTCTAAATTGTCCCTAGGTGAGAGTGAGAGAGTGAATGGTTGTTTGTC
>JARVGW010000323.1:12880214-12913507 GCA_031762495.1 Anablepsoides rubrolineatus
TTTTACCAAAGTCATTTTCTGTTAAGGTATTTTTACTTTTACTTAGTTACTTTTTTCAAGTACTTTATAGACCTCTGCTTTATACAGCAATGAGACTCATTCAAACACATCTTAAGAGCACCTGGTAGAAACAAAAACCTTTATGACTTGATGAGGAAGAGGGAGATGACCTGACAGAAGAGGGCACTGTTTATTAAGTAGCCCAGCTCTCCTGGGAAGATACTTGTTGTTTATATATTTACAAAATTAGAAATACCAAAAGCTAATTTTAGAGGGTGTTTCTCTATTATAATTTAAACATTATAAAGTTGATCTATTCAAGGATTGCAATTTCTAACTGCAGTAATGGGGCTTTTTTTGGTCAAGGCAGCCACCATCAGTCCAACCATAAATGCCACACCGTTTATTCCATGTGTTAGAGTGTCTATTATGTGTGAAACATGTTTTTATTTTTTTGCTCCAGGTTTGCCTTTTTGACTCCGGTGACATAATGCTGGAGAAAGTCTCTGCTGCACGGGGATCTTTCACCGTTCTCACTGTTTTATGCACCTATTTAAAAACAGCAGCCTTTCACACCAAGTTCAGCAGGAAGAGGCAGTAAAATGAAATGGGCAAGACCTACAGTATTTCATAATTAATAGGTAGCTGTGAGTGGAGAGCAGCCAGCGCATGACGTAAAAAGATCAACAACATATAAAGGTGATCGTTCATTCTCCCGAAAAATTACAAAAACAAAAAAACACCGCTGTATGTGATCCGTTGCGCAAAAATAGCTTTGAAACATGTCGAGCTTTTTCTAATCTTTGATTACTCTGCTTTCTTTGGACGTCCTACAGAGCTGCCACTCTCCTCGGTTAAATGATCTAATTTGTTGCTAAGGTGGTCTCTAGCTCATTCCAGGTCACCACCTGCGAGCAGTACTGTAAATTACTCGGTGAGCCTAATTGCCCGTGTCTGCTGTGTTACTATAAACTACTAGTGCTGTGCTAACGATTGTCAGGTACTCAATCAAGAGCAGCAGATTTATTTTTCAGTTCCAATTCCAGGGATAAACCCAAGCAGGCTTCAGTATTTTTAATATAAAACTACCTACCTTATTTTTTGTCTAAGCTGGGGTTTGGAAATGATAACAATAACAATATCAACCAAAACCATATGAGGCTTGCCTTCCGTATGGGCGTTTGCATAAAGCACCTTAAATCCAGATGTTGCTCAGAATGACCTTACCTAGGGGGGTATGGACCTAATATGCCAATCAAACTCTTTAAGTCACAGCCCTTAAGCAAATGAGAGAAAACCAGTTTCTTACCTCACTTGATGCAGCAAAGCAACAGATACAATGAGTTCAGACTGTGCCCACCTAAAGCTTAAAATAATGAGGAAAACAAACATTTAATAATATGATTTTAATATGATACACACATTTGAAGAAATAAACTCATACACAAAAAAAAGATTGTTTTATTGTTTCGATTGTTATAAAAGTACTTTAGAGAAACTGACTGATGAAGAATAATTCAGATATTTTAATAGTTATAAATATAAATAGCTCTTTGAACAACCTCATTTTAGAGAAATTGAGTATAATTCCATCGGATTGATGAGAAAATGGCAAAAGTTGAAATCAGGAAAATGATTAAAGTATGTTGCACTTTACTTTCAAAAAAACATTTTAATGATTCATGCAAACAGATTTTTAAGCGTTACACTGCTGATCACTTCACATTGCACAGTTGTTTAACCAGAAATAATATTTCTTCAGAAAGCGCCACAGCAAGATGCTGTTGTTCTATAATTTCTAGTAATTTTATGGGAAATCCCCATAAAATTATATCTAAATACCTGAAATGCAAAACATGTTGCAAAGTAAAGGTTTATAAAATAGCTTCTGCCTAAACTGAAGAAATGAATTTTGACAAATTAGTTGTTTTAAGACAACAGTAATCCACTTTAATCTTGGTCCTGCTTGGACTAGCCTTTAGCTTGTCATTTCAGTCAGAAATAAATTATATTTCTCCAATTTCAGGTCGTTCAAAAAGCTAACTGCGACAGGTGAGATATTTATTGTCATAACTTTTCCATAAAATCAAAAATCTGAACTTCTCCTTTAAGCTGTTTTCTTCAGACATAGTAAATCACATAGACAAAGAGATTAAACTATTATTTACCTGTTGAGAAACACATCAAAACCTCACCTGTATGACAAAATCACACATTCAGAAAAATGTTTTAGGATTAAATTGGACTATGATCGTGAATCTAAAGCATGTCAGATTTGCTTCCATCATTACAGTATTTCATCATATGGAACAAAGGCTGAGTGAAACGTAAGGTGAAGCAGTCCAGGCTGAGGGAGCAGCGAGCAGCGAGAGCCTGCAGAGGGGATGTGGTCTGTGTGGGGATGTCAGGAGCATAATGGGCAGCTGAGTCATAGGTTATAAAAAGCTGTCATTAGGGATTTCTGTCCTCAGCAGCTCATCACACAGGACTTGTGAATTATTTATTACGATGGAAACTCAAGTGGCCTGTTAATCAAGACCGCCTGGTTTCCTGCACTTTGCTTTTCTTGGGACTTGTTTAATAAAAGCAGACCAGCTTCTTGTCATAGTGAAAGCCTTTAGCAGGATCTATGCTATAAATAAGGATTAATTTTGTTAATTCAATGAGTTTTTTAATGAATGTAACAAATTATACAACAACAGTGCATGCACCCTAATGAGAGAATTTATAAAATATGTAATTAAAGTGTTTAGATTATTCAGAGAGGCCTTTCAGTCCAAATAACCACCTAATTACTAATCAGGGAGAATTAGTGTTGATTTCCTTTTGAAGGTAAGCCAAAGATCAGTTCTGCTACCATTTGTAAAACCTTAAGAGGAAATTTAATCACGAATTGCATTGTGTCATTTCGGAGCACTTGCAGTGTCAAAATTATTAGGCAGTCAAGCATTTTTTCCATCTCCCACATATTGCACAAATCAGCAAAAAAAAAAGAGAGAGAGCGAGAAAAGGAAACCACTACTCGTCTAAATCAGTCTCACTTAACATTTCTTTTTTTTTTCTTTTTGGTTTTTGATAGAAAAGTCAATGCAAATCAGCTCAGGCATTTTTCCTCACTTTGTTTTGCTCTTGGTATATGAAAATGGTTAAAAATCCCATGGGTCGGTGAAAATGATCCCTCCACTCCAGTCGCCTGCTCTAAGTCAGCCAAAACATTCCAGACTTCAAAAGACGGCGTTGCCTACCAGGGCCATTTCAGTGTCCCAACCTCCATGGCTCAGGAGGACATGGTTATTTGGATAAATTAATTTCTGGAGTCTGCCTGAGTTGCAAAAACAACCTCCTGCCTGAGAGCAAATTAGTCTAACTGAAAAAAAACGAGGAAAAAATAGAACATGTATCAGGTTAAAAAAAACAAGGACGTCTTCTTTGGACAACACTGATTTTTGTTTAACTTCTCCCCTGCTTTGTTTATGTTTTTATATAATTCTGTAAATTTTAATATTATCATAAAAAAATGTCTTGGAATACGAGTGTGAACCAAGCTGCTGGCAGGTGATGTGTTTCAATAGTCAACAACAGTAAAACACACAGCTGACAGGCTGTATACAATAAAACTGGCTGATGTAAAGTTTAACAACAGTCAGCAGGGTTTCAAGAAATAGATTTTAAACCAAAATCTCTGGAAAACAAACATTTGTGAAGAAGAAAATCATAAACCTGAGAACATAGACTGTCAAAATCGGCGAGGAAAATGGTTACAGAGGGAAAATTATGCAAACAGATGAAGACAATCCAGAATTAATGGTCTGAAACATTTTCAGGCACTCAAAGAGCTGTCCAAGGACACCATGGGGGGAGACTGCAGCTCCAGTAATTGGAGGAGCATGTAACTTCAAAAGAAGGACTGGAGAACCTTTCTGTGAAGTCAGGTCTTAAAGAAAACATGAAGCACATGTAGAGTACAGTAGGGAATACGGCACATGTGTGAATGAAAATTGTTCTGTTCGGACATGACACTCAGCAGCGTCTCTGCTCTGCAACTGCACTTTTTAAACTCCGGCCCTCCAGTTCCTGCTTTTCCACATCGAGTTATCCACTTTTCATGCATAATGCAGGGGGAAAAAAACTGGGTTAAAACACAACAAGCTACTCCACACAATGTCAATAAAATCTGCCATTTAGAGGATGTGAGATCATCCTAATAAAATAAAACAGCTTTAAAATGTTTTGACCACAAGTAATAATAAATATGTCATTCATGTTGCTGGACTCTGACCACGTTCCAACAGAACAGATGAAGGTTCCACCAGGCAATCCAAAGATGGGAACCTTAAACTGGAGACTTTGCAAATGTCTAATATGCTCCCAACCTATAATGGCTGTGGCAGAACTGAAATAATTATTTAATCAGCTGAATAATCAACAACTAATCATAATGATTTTCATAACCAATTGATCTCAATCAAAGTCTTAGAGTAGGGTGTTTTTATAGTCTTAAGTTGTTTTTAAAAGGCAAGTCTTTTCATAGTTTTCTGTATTTTTTCCACATTTTTGATACTGAATGGATACAAAAATATTTAATAATTAAATACAGCTTTCCCTTTGTGCCAGTGTTTTAAACATGGCCAGAAATGACTGAGTTGTGGCTGTTTTTAGTCAAAAACACAACAGTATGCACAAACTTATGCGCTATCCTTAGAGTATACGTGATGAAAGACGCTCAGCTACTACCACATCAATATTTAGATCAATATTTGTAAAACTGACTGGTTTGTAACTATTTTTGTGTTTGATAATGTCAGTCAGCTGTGGTGACCATCTTGAATTGTGTGACTTCTATAGTTAATCAGTCCTAGATGTACACCCAATGATTATTTTCTGAGAGTTTCATTAAATTATATCTAGTAGTTCATGAGATAATTTGCTAACAGACAAATCGGATTGACTCAAATATGTAAAGTGAAGCTTTGTATAAAAAAAAAATCTCAAATAATAAGTAGATTATAAAGTATGTGTTGTGAATCGCTCCTAGCTAATACCACAACAAATTTTAGCACCATATCTGTGAATTTGACTGAATTATAGTCATTTTTTTCTGTTCCGTAAGATCAGTTGGTTGTGGCAGCCATCTTGAATTGATTGGATCCAAAAGTTAATCAGCTGTGGATGTGCATCAGTTGATTACGTCTTGAAAGTTTCAACAAAATCTGTGAAGTGGTTCATGAAATATGTTGCTAACAGACAGGTAAAGTTAATTCCAGATCATTAACAACCTTTTTAACAAGATATTGTGCAACCTATTAGCACTCTGTTGGGTCAATATCTGCATTCTGTTCCATCTTTTTTTTCAGCAGTAACTGCAGCATGAAGCCACACACATCATTGCGTCTTGCCAGACCTCATCATCTCCTTGAACGGACACATAAAGGAACTTCTGAAATTTGGAATAAACTTCTCCAACTGGAACAGAGCACCACTGGCTTTACACAGCTGATCTGCAGGGATGCTTATTCAGTGCTGCAGAAATAGCAGAGAGAAGGCCTGCCTCCGAGGAGAACTGTAATCATGATGGCATAACTTTGACATAACCTACACTTCTGTCTCGATGATGTGGCTCAGCTATATATCACGAAAATGAGTCCGAGCCAGGAGAAAATGAAGACAAAGTGTATCATAATGGAATGGGAAAAGCAGAGAGGGAACACAATCTTTCCAAGGACCTTTTGGTCTGAGGGAAGAACACTACGCATGCAACAGTCAGTCCAACATACACCAGCCGAGGAGAAAATGTCCACTTTTAACCTGTTATCCATCACTGTCAAATGCGGTGTCCAGTAAAGAAAAGGGAAATACTCAAAGAGAAAAATGACTGCAGTCTGGGGTAGGATGGATGGAGGCAAAGCCTACAACTGCTGTTAGGGCAAATGATATTTTGACAAATGTTCCTTGTGAAGTAACTACTAACTGAGCCTTAAATCTGGCAGTGAAAATGTGTTGTTTATATAAAAAGGATGTCAATGAGGCGGGGCAACATGCAAGAAAATACTGAACTTCATAATGTTTGTAATTTAAATAGTTTCATGTAAGGTATGCAAATAAACACATTTTCTACAGGAAGTCTAACACTAAATAAAATACTTTAACATTTGTTTAAATTACCTGTTTTTAAAACGTTGTGTAGCTAGAGCACATAAAAAATGTAAACAGCAAAGTGAAAAGGCTTAAATTAAGGGGAGCTTCAGCTCATTCTGGCTCATCACAAATCTATCCGCGACTAACAGCTGTCTCCTTAAAAAAAAAAAAAAAGTCTCCGCCCACGTTAGAAACGTCTCCACAGCTAATTAAAAACACAAATCAAACGAATAGCCCGTGTAACGACTGCTAATTGTGGAATAATTGGCGATAAATAAAAGACAAAAATGAGAAAATAGTCCCTTACCTGTTTATCAACATGAAGCGTCGCTGTCACCACATGCAACAAGTCCGTAAACACGACTCCACTGCTTCTTCCTCCGCAGGAACATACAGGTGAGAAAGAGTCAGGGGGGACCTTTAAAAAAAATGCGTCGCGCCTATTTTAAAAGTTTTAAAGCCAGCGAAGTCGGAGGGTTATAGGATATACCCGCACGTGTGTGTGCGCGCGATCCCTCGCTGGGATCAAACGAGGGCAGGCACGAGGAAACAGGCTTCTGTTCTGATGAAACGGTGCAAATTTCTCTGCAAAAATGGAGCTGAGCTATTTGGTTTTGCCATGATCACACAAAAACGTTTTTTCTAATAATATTATTATTTGTGGTATGTCCTTAAAATATGTCAATCAAAGTATCAGTATTTGTCACAGTTGGCTCCTAAAAATAGGTGAATTTGGGTATACAAATGTGCAATTCTAGTCAAATAAATAATACAACTAAACACTGCCTAAATTTAATGTTTTTATTTTAACCCATCTAACAGGTCAAATCAGCTTTTATGCTTATATATTATTTCCTTCATGTTAGAAAATATTTAAAATAGCATTTTTGTTTTCATTCTGTATGGCATGTTCTATTGTGCAACCAGAAAGCATGAGACGCAGGCCCCTGACTACATTTCTCTAAATTTGAAAATGATGCAGTGTCACATAATGTCATTTTTTTAGGGTGCAGTTTAGGGTTCACAACAATCTAAGTTGACTTTAGCAATCATTAAAGGAAAATGAGCTATTTGGTGCTGAAGGGGCAAACATTTTTTGGCAATATCCTCAGTAAGGAGAGACACACATTGGTCAAAGATGGTGCTAATCTACTCAGCAGAAATGATAGATAAGGCATGTTGGAGATTATTTCAGGTGTTCCAGCTGCACCCGGTCTAGTCTTTAGTCCCTCTGCACATGTGTTTTGTAGCTTTGACCAACATTTATATAAAATAAAAACTCTTTACATTCATAACAACAATAGATAAGGCCCCTTTTTTCTGAGTTAAGCTTCTGACAGAGATGTGCAAGGAGCAAAATGTTTGTGCTCAGTAACATGTTCTATCAGCTTCCTAACATAAAGCATGATCTGTTTCTGAAGTCCATCAGAAAATTAAGTGTTTTAGCTTAATTACAGCAAGTTGTTGAGGGAAAAGGAAAAAGCTTGAAACTGCAAAAAAAGCAAAACAAAAACAACCTCACTTTTAAGAAGCAAGCACGTTTTATTGTTTTTCTTTCAAAAAGGATAGTAGGGTTTAAAAGAGGCATTAATAATTAATGGATCACATGATAAGAAGCTTATAAATTAATGCAGTCATTTTTGGTAAAGGAATCAAAAGAAACCTGAAGAATCAAACATCCTGTTTCTTTATTCCCCAAGCGTTGCTTGAATTTGGCCTTCTGGCCTTAAGGCCACAAAGAATGTCTGGAAGCTAAAAAATGGCACCTATTAAAACATTTTCTTCATTTTTTTGTGCAAATAATAATGCAACATTCATGAATGCTTGGATTGCCTCAATATATTTTACCTAAGCGGACAAGATGATTGAATGGACAGGCTTTAACGGCCTCGAGCAATCCATCACAAGGCAGTTGTGATGATTTGTTGCCTCAATTGATAATTCCCTTAATCTCATTTAGGTTCGGAAATGCTCTCATCCGAAGGTTCCAGTCCGAGGCTTCATTTCAGCACAGCCAACACACCTTCGCACGAAGCGGGGCTGCAAGTGGACGGAGAGAGCCACATCTCCTTGAGAGCGTTTTTTAATTTCTTGGTGCTCCATCTGTTGAAATGATAAAGTGCAGCCATAATGGAGTGCAACAAGATTAAATTAATCAGGTTTGTCCATTACACGGCCACAGGCTCCTCACAGATGATTGCAATTTTCTCTGTCAGGCCCATTATTGTAAGATCTATTTAGTGGTTTGATGCAATTAAAATGGACTTAATGTAAATTTAACAACACAAATAACACTCTGGTCTGTGTATGTTTGAGAGGGGCGTGGCCGAAGGGTCCTGAAGTGCAACGGTAAACACCCACTGTAACCATTCGTAACTTCAAACAAACCAGGGAGCTATTTGATTAGTCTGGACTCAGTGATCAATAACTATGTTTCATGTTTTCATGTTCTCCGTGATGTCAAAGGATCCGGTTGCACAGACCACCCTTGTCTGGACATCAGCTGTGAGGAACACAACACCTTCCACGAGCGTATCATTATGCCCATAGATCATTTGAACCTGGAGCGAAGGGGAGTTTAATGGAGTAGCTCCGATGAAAGCACATAAAATGCACGCCTCTGGATCTCATGGTTCAGCACAGTAGGTGAGGCCAGACTTGAGAGAATTTTATTAATTTTCCCCAGAGCTGATATAATATCTCCCTGATTGGTTGCTTCCTTCATACTGGATCAGGTCACCGCCGCGGGACAAAGCCTACAGGATGTGTTTGAGGGGAGCGCTCAGCCCAGCTCCACGAAGGCTCCCACCGCCATTTAAACGCCAGGATGGCGGAACTGTCACGCCAAAAATGTCATGTGCTTTTTATTCTCAGCACTTCTATAATATCTGATTTATGCCATGCAGTAAAATCTAACAATGCACCAATGCTTTGTTTTCACAGGGACATTCTTCTGCAAGATAGTTTTTTTGTAGTTTTTTCACGGCTCTATCCGAAGCCTCACGCTGACATCTGTTTTCAGTGATTTTATTGGATTTGAAGAGGCTGAACTGGAAGTTATTGTGTCTAAATCAACAATTACCATAACCAATCAGGCAGTGTGCTTTATTACATTACATTTTGAGTTCAGATGTTTCAAATAAAGTCTCCAATCACATCACAAGTAACGTGAAAGAATCCACACTGATTTTTCTTGATGCGGAACACTTCACAGACTTTTAACAAAACATAATTTTGTGTTCCTTGTTCTTCTTTTTTTATGTACAAATATAAAAACCTCGAACAGACAAAGCGCCAGCGCCGTAACCTGAGAGAGTGATCAGACCGTGTGTGCGTGAGGCAACTTTCACACAAGGTGCATTCCAGCAATCCTTACAGGCCAAAAAAACGAGTCAGGCAGTCACATTGCACCAGTAATTCAGTAGGTGTTACACTATCTCTTTTGTTAGCCACGGGACAACGACAAGTGAGAGAGGAAGAGAAAAGGTCAGACGACAACAAAAGGCTATTTCACGCTCAAAATATGATATGGACGCCTTGCAGAATCGAATCATAAAACGTGTGCTTTTGTGGATTTTTGCACAATTTCTTTTTACCGCCACGTTGTTATGCATAGAAATCAAAAACAGAAATTAGATACGTAGGATTAGTTTGAGCACAGCAGTTTCTGTTTTTTAGTTGAAGAATAAAAGGTGTCTATTTTAGCCTACGCTCACAAATCGTACCACTAAAAGCTGCCCCGAGCGGCTATTCCAAACATAATAATTAAATCGCCACTTTTTGGCATTTACGAGCTTGACTTGTCAGACCTCGGAATATAAATGTATAAGTAATAACCAAATTAGTTTGATTCATTACGTTGGTTTCTGATATGGCCTTGAGGTGAAGTCTGTCCAGCTGCCAAATAAAATACATCTGAAGGTGTGCCGAATGCTGGAAAATACACGTCAGTGTCTCCACTATCAGCGGTCGTGGTTATGGAAAAATTACGACCAGTATCAACAAGTAAAGCTCTATAAAATAATGATAAAATGAATACAAATATTTTTGTTTGAAATGCCAAAATCTCTAGCTGGGAGAAGTAAAACAAACTGTTTAATTTAAGTGTTCAGTAGAAAAATGCCACTGATTAGAAGACCATACATTCTTTTAATTGTCATTGCTGTTTATAAGGTATTATGTTCCCTCTTCTTTTAGACAGAAGTGGGGTTCTGTGGAAAAGTTGTGAACAATTATTATCTTACCTGCCATAGATAGCTCATTGGCTTAATTTTGACTGGATTGAAGAACTAAATCGGCCAAAATTAAAGTGCATTGTTGCCATATAAATGTCATGGCTATTTATAGAATAGAAAAGTATAGAATAGAATCAACTTTATCATTGTATGACTTGTATACATAAATGCTATATTTAAATATTTACATTACTATGAATTTTGCATTCTTTACATAAAATAATTTGAAAATTGACATGTGCAAACCGTAGCAGTTGCAGCTAAACGTACCACCTCAAATGCATTACCGGCTGAAATTTTACGAATGTCTTTCGGAGTGGCGTTCTATCGCTTTAACTTTGCCAAAATTGGCTGCAAACTTCCTTTTATCTTATAGCTTTATTTGTTTATACCCCTGTAGAGATTTATGTTACCGCTTTTTTTTAACTGATCACCTTACCAGAGTCTTCTCACCTTCTAGTGGAAACCACTTTTGGAGGAAATAATGTGTTTTAAGATTAAAAAATGTCATAAGAAACACCTTAAGGGGGGTACCTTATTGGCTCCTCTTGGACATAATATGATTCCACTGATACACCATCCAACTTGTGAAATCTCACTCCTTTCCTTAAAATCGACACCATTAGCTTACAGGTTTGCCTTACATATGTGTTTTTTTAATACAATCACTCAGGAATAATTTTCTTTCTGATAAAAGACAATATATATACATATCAAAAGTTACTCCCCTGCCTCTAAAAGCCTGTATGTGTAAATTGGCCCTATTAGCTACTCTTATGGCGTTTTTTTACAGAAGGTTAAATTTCATGATAATTTTTTTTTAACGGAAAAAGACTTCTGTATCTGTGTTGTCTTTCTGGAAATGAAAAAAAGAATGCCCCGCCCTTTTTAAACATGTGATGCTTCACCAGGATTTGACTGCAGTGAGATTATCTCCATCCCAAAACGAACAAATGTATTGGACCATAAATTTGCCCCTGAGCAATAAGCATTAGGTGTGGCTGATTTTTATTTGTGAGCAGATGTAGAGCCAAACGCCCTGGCTTTGTGTTTTTACAGCAGAGCCAATCATTTTTCTGTTTGAAGGTGAAGATGTGGAGAGGAATATAGTCTCTTTGCCACTGCCTTACTCGATCCATGTGCGAGGCTTAGAGGCAGGAAATACCCACAGTTCAGTGTAATCAGGGCAGAGGCTGCCCACCTTGTTGGAAAAGAGCTGACTGGACGCTATTAGTGCAAGCAAGAGAGCTCTCCAAAATGGTATTTTTAATGCTAAGACACAGAACATCATACACTTACATAGCTGGAGCGGTTGTATGGTGGCGCAGTGATGAGAGATACTGACTCAGACAGTGTTGCATTTTGTACTTTGTAGCCGAATCACACAGGAGACAAATTTATTTGCAGATAAAGCCATACACAACCTTACAGTTTAACCAAATACAGGCCATTATTCAGTTTTCACCTTTATTGGTGGCAGTTTAAGATAATGAATTTCTTATACACATTCTTCTGACCAAACCCTTACTATTTGGGCTAAAGGTGTCACACTGATATGGAGAACCCTCACTATCAAGCAGTTCAGTCTTAAGTCCTTCAATTTATTGAAAAATTGACATGGGTCACTCATACCTAATCACAGATTAATCCTAGTACAGATTAAAATAATTATCCATTTGATTTTACCAAACATTAGTCTAGACATCTCAGGTGCCGTGGAGTGGATTAATTTCCCCTTCAGTTGGAAATGTCTCTGAATGGAGTTTTCATGTGTTTTTTTCTGAGTATTCCAATGTCCTCTCACAGTTCAACAAACATGCATGTGAGGTCAATACAGATTCTGATCTGACCCTAAGTGAGAAAGCATTAGTGGTCCTATGATTGACTGGTGACCTGTCCAGAGTTTACCCTGGCTGTGGCCCAATTCATGTGCTGCATCCTCATGAGTGAGTATTTGACAGCCACATACATCACTGCCCCGCACCGAGTTCTGTCCCAATTCGAAGACTCCTCCTCATGCGGCCGAGGAATGCGGCCCACAAAGTTTCAAAAAACCGAGGATGCATCCGAGTATCCTTCCCGGCCAAGGATATCCCCGGATTCAATGCGCTGACAGCGAACTGAACAGAGAAACAAAGACGGTGAAGTTTTTATCTTTTTAACGATTCGGCGTAGTTTGAAAATTCATCACCGACTGAAGAATTTGTTTTTAAATGTAAGTTTAGCAACTTAGCTTAGAACTAAGCAACTTGGAAAATGTATGCTGCAATAAGATGTTAAATAAAATGCAACTACGAGTACTGATTCTGGACCTAAACCCAATTTATCAATGATTTATTTATTTATTTACTTACATGTAACGTTTTAACTGTGAAGTTATTGTTCTGATGAAAAGATGAGTAAATGCACATCCCAATGCATTTTGAGTCTGATATGAAACCATACAGAGGAGCGCGTGGTCACGCAAACATACATCAAGCAAAGGCTAGACCAGTGGTTCCCAACCTTTTTAGACTTGTGTACCCCCTGAAGCATTTTGTCATACCACTAGTACCCCCTCAGTCAAACGTAATGATGAATCTCCAAAACTATACAATGTACAACAACTGATTAATAACAGATTATTTAATGAAAGTTGTTTATTTAATCCTCTTAACTTGAACATTTAACTCTGAGGCATTTTATTCTATTATTCAAATTGAACATAAAGAAATGTTGCCTTGAAATAGAAGAAGTAATTAAATAAATAAACCAGGTAATGATAGGCACAGGAAGTGTCAGCGTCCAAAATACATATTGTCCAAAATACCTCAGAAACTAAACCAAATAAAGCAAACTCTGTGAGATTCTGAATTTTTTACTGGATTCCATTTTGTTTTGTCAATTCCGTGATTCTGTTTGCACTTTTTTCACACACATGGGAAATATTTCCACGTACCCCCTGTAATATGCTCGCGTACCACCAGGGGTACATGTACCCCTGGTTGGGAATCAATGGGCTAGACCATCTCATTTCACAGCAGTTTCATGCAGCCTACCCGACACAGCCACTGTGTCTCATCCAGACTGCTAAAGATGTTCACCAAAACCTCCAAAAAAAAAAAAAAAACTTTAAAGGATCTAAACTGTTGCTTAAAAAAAGGTCGAACCATTGAATGAGCATGTTGAACAAACTCTCCCATGACCCTTTCAAACAGGAATTCAGTTTTGTCTTATTCACAAACACGCTGTTTTCTGTGGTAACAACATTTACCCATAAGTAAGACTTCAACAGAGCAAATGATGATGCACCTCCCTAAGAAGCCAACAGTTGTTTGACAGACGGGTGGGTTTGTTTCTCGATGAGGCAGAGCTTCTGGCATGTTCAACCATAATAACACATCCCCCCCCCCAAACTGTGTGATAGCTGCAGCCCTGAGCCCGAACCAACGCGGGGTTTCCCCATAACACAAACAGAGGCTTACTGATTCGGTGTCTGTACGGCTTGACATTTATGGAATGTGAGGGTTCTGCATGTTTACCGATAGTTGGTTTTGGGCTGTCCCTTTTGAGAAATAATTGGGAGGCTGGATGAAACAAGGGGAGCGACAGCTGATGTGGTTTGGTTAAAGGGAATCAACATCTGCCTTTGATTTTATGAAGACTTATGGCAGCGCTGCGAAATCTGCCTTTCTCCGTGTCACAGTCTTTTGTTAGATCTTTTTTTTTCTTCCTTGCTTTTTTTTTTGTCTGCATCATCTCCACCCAGCAATTTATTATTTCTAGCTTCTTTTGTCTGACATAAATGTCAGTATTTACTCAAGCGCGCACACACACACACACACACACACACACTCCAAAGCCCCGTCGAACATCAGCCTGTTTTATTTGAGTATAGCAAACAGTGCTGAAGTAGTTAAATCCTTGATTTGTACCTCACAAAACTCTCACAAGTCCCCCGTGCCCCTCCACCCCTGCTCTCCACCTCCCACACAATTCCCAGGTCAACAGAGCTCTCAATATGAGGCGCGTCTGTTCTACTGTGACAGCATATGGTTATCCACTCAGTGTCCTGGGATGCTCATTCTTCATACAATAAGTGCAGGAATTATTCAATCAAAGCAGGTACGACACGGAGGAGGCAAATAACCTGTCTGGATTAGCCTGGTTTTAAAATACATGCACCTATCTTGGTATTATTTAGCTTCTTTAGGTTATATTTCAAATGTTACACCAATATAGTAAATTGGATTGAACAATTTCAGTCTCTCCCTCATTTTCTCCTGCAGTCTGTGCAATCAGACGTGCCTCTTTTTCTCAGTAGTTGCTACATTTGGCAACAAGAGGAGCAGCGCCGTGTTCAGCCGAAGAGTAAACACACTAAATGAGACGCTGATTACATCATACTTTGAATCAGGGGTCTGCTGTGGCATCGCGTGAGGTTTTATGAACACTGTCAGTTACCTTTTTAGAATAACACACTCACCATAGAGATGGTGTTTACTTTGAGAAAACAAGTGCACGTTCTGCCTGTTAGAGGCAGGATTCTTTAAGTGCTCAGCAGCTCAGAGCAGATGTTTGAACTGTAAACATAAAGTGAATATTAGAATGACGACAGCCCAGAAATGAGGCGGATGTCTGCAGGCAATTACCACCTCCAAGACTGTTTGCTTATTAAAAAAGAAAAAGGGTAAAAATTAATGTCATTTTGGCTTCCTTGGGTGGACTTTAGGCGGATGTTTGTCTTTTTGTTTTGCATGGCGACACTGGCAGGGATGATGGAGACGTGTGCTGACAGTGATAGCATCTCTGAAAGGCAGTTCCCCTGGGTTAATGGGGGAGTTATCCTATTAGAGCCCCTCCTGTGCTTTTTTTTCCAACCCCTTTCTGGAGAGCGAGCTCGTCATTGTTCGGGCTCTCCTGTAGAAGGGGGGGGGGAGCTAATGGCTTCTGCACCCTCCTCCTCCGTTTTTTTTTTTTTTTTTTTGTAAAAATCTCCTGTCTGACCAGCTGTCTGTGTCTTTCTACCCCTTCTTTCTTGTTTCTTTTTTTTTCTTTTTTACTCTCAGGATCAGTTATTCTTAGGAGGTACTTTTGTATTTTCCTCCCAACATGTTGATCCATAAATCCACCTTCTGCTTCTCCTGCAGGAAGAAAACAATAAAAGCAAGTTCAAGTCAGTGGGAGAATGGCATTTCCCCAACCAGGCCTTGTTTTACTGTTTCAACAAAAGGGATTTATTTTTCCTTCAGTTGAATGATGACATTGAAATAAAAAAATGAGCATTTTTAGCTGTAGCTCAGACCTTTTGAGCAAACTCTTCTCACAAATACCTAAAAAAGCAACAAGTCCGTGTTGAATCTAAAATACTGTTTTCAGGTTTTAAACCATTGCTTTCATGCAGCCATGATTTCTTGTAATCTTTTAAAGTTAGGTAGATCAGCCCTTGAATTTTAGAGACTTTTAATCCTTGAATGAATCATAAAATGACTTAAGGCAGGGTAATACAGCTGAAATATGTAACACAACATAAATGTTTCATATCAGTCTAGATTATTGATTATTTGAAATGAGGGCCAGGAGAAAAAAAGCCATTTATTACTGCCAAACTGGTGATGTGTGACCTTAGTTAGTTGATGCAACCTTGCTTAGCTAAAGTCTTTCCTCAGACTAGATCCCCCAGAATGCTGTGCGGTTCTGGATCAGAGTTCAGTGAAGTTATCAGTATTTTGTCAGGTATTTTCTTTTGATATTCATCACATGTCTATTGCGATATTTATTGTTATTGTTCTATTGTAAATGTACAGAAAGAAATACTTTGGACCTGAACTCTGAAACCTTAACAAGACCAGCTTGAGTGTTGGTGAGTAGGCAGGACTTAAAGCCAGACATCGAGGGGTTTACCTACACTAGTCCACAGTTGCTGGTTCCAAAAATGCGTCTGTGAAATAATTCCCAACAACAACTTAAGTTGAGGACACTTGGTCTACCAGTATAACATCTCCCAAATTGATTGAAACTAAGGGGTTAAAATAAAAATAAAACCATAATTTGCTGTCTGACTAAGCACAGTCTTTTCAGTTTGATCCAATGGTAAAAGCAAAATGTACCCTGGGATCTTTAGGACTTCAAAGATGTTATGGAGAAAGTGACTCACCCTCAGTTGGGAAGACTGATATATGGTGTGAGGACAGAGGCAGAATGGGGAAACTTCTTGCACAAACTCCCAGCACCATTATGGCCCTTGTGACCCGTGTACCTGACAGCTTTCGGTCAGGACAGGAAGAGAGAAAATGTAAAACGTGGAGAAGCTACTGTCAGAACAAGGGAGTGTTTAGTTTATAGTGTAACCATGAGGGATAAGAAAGATATCAGAAAACAATGGCGCTCGTATTTTAGCCTTTCGCCGTTTTTGACCACATGTTTAAAAAGTTCAATGGTGCATTTATGGGTCCTATTGGATCTCAAACCGTCAGTGCTCTTTTATTTCTGAAGGAGTTGAGCGAGGGCAGAGCCAAAATCATAGAAGTAGTTCAACGAGTGTAAAATTTGATGGGCTTTTTGATCCAAGAGTTTATGATTGCGAATCAAAGGAATTTCCCGAAGAAATTGATTTTTTGTACTGAACCCAACAGCTACAGAAACATTTCATTTCACCTCCTCCCATTTGAACAAAACTTTGTCCTTTACTGCAGCACAGACGGGCTATTATATCTCTGCATTTCGATAAAGAACAGATAGGTGGGGACCCATACCAGACAATGGCTTTTCTATTACAAGTGTGGGTAATCGACTTGTGGAAGGAGGTACTGTGTTTTGGCAAATTGCACCAGATTCATCTGGCTACGGGCATCCCCTTTCCTGCGCTCTCCTCAGATTTCATCCGCACCCATCACGGCGCGGGGGCCTTATCATGCTGCCTCCCTCTCAATAGTCGGGGCCCACACTAAGATTTCAGATGCTGGCCAGCCTCTCTGAGGGAACAGGTGTCTCCTCTGTCTGCCGGCGGTCGAGGTCCTGCGGTGGAAGCATGGGAAAGGGCAGCCACCGCAGAGGTTCTACCCCAGCGGACAGGTAACAGTGCTCCATTCAGCCCAGCCTGAATTCAGCTTAATTGGCATCCTTTTAGAGACTTCGGGAAGCAGTTGGAAGTGGAAAATAAAGAGCGGAAATTCGCCCAATGATTCCCAGTTGACTCAAGGTGTACAGTGTTCTCACAATAGGAACGGGGAGAGACTATTTGATGTGTAAATGAGATAAGAAAAGAGGGAGATTTGTCCAGGATTGCTTTACTTTTCGTGCATAAATTAGCTGAACAGACCTGGCAAACTCATCAAAAGGCAAAAAAAAAACAATTTGCTTTTCAATCCTGGGTGACAGTCGTTGAAGATTAATTGCTTTTTGTTAGTCTCCCATGGGAGAAGACGGATTGTGGGTCTTGTGGTGAAGCAGGTCACTGTGATGGAAGATCAAAAGAGCAGCAATGTGAGCCCCGGAGCATCCAACTCTTCAGACTGACCTGTGATCAATAGTGCAGGTGTGGAGGAGAACAGGTAAATATCTCAGAGGCTTACACTTTTGACAGCTCATTAGATGCACATTTATGTAAACAATAGCACACCGGATTGTGTTAAAGTTAAGTTAGAACTGCAAAAGGAAAGACTTCTTCTCAACAGTAGATTTTTTTGTTTTGTTTTTACAACTTAGTCATTCAAGTTTATTGCTGTTATTTTGTGTGCTGCAAAACTATTAATGTTTCATTTCTCAAACACGTGCACGTTCTACTCATAAACGTGGCCCAACATAAACAGCTAAGTGATCAAAGTCAGCCAAGGTCTAAGGAGAGAAGCTGAGGGAGCAAAGACGTTTGTAAAATGTCATTCGACGACCTCTAGACACAAATTTTGCACAGTGATAATATATCGATGGGAACGCCATTAAAAACAGTTTCAGGCTCCTCCTGGATTCATTTGCGCTGACCCAGAATGCAGTATTTTCTTAACACAAGCAGCAGGCCGCTTTGATGTTATCTCCCTATCCAAACAGTGGAGGGCCTGCTGCCCCCAGCCCCGCCTGCGTCCATGGAGGACGGCGTCGATTAATCACAGTGAGGCCTGCACAGAGCGCGCCCATAAATCGCCTCACCGCTCCTTAAACAGGAGAGTTCCAGGGCGCAGCACCGTCATTTATCAACACTCGCCCCTCCGGATGAAATAGTAAATAAAAAGTCTGAATATGCAGCAAAGGGAGGGGGTAAATGTGTGTAAAGGGGGGCGTATTCAGGGATGTTGAGCCCTTCCAGTGGCATCATGGTAAATAAAGAAATGCTTAAATTCTGCACTAAAACCAATTTGTTATATTTAGTTTATTTGTAAAGGATCACTCTCTAAACCTGGAGCTTGTTAGTTACTGTTAGACTAGAAATAAAATATACAGAATTAATCTTACATTACAAGCAGAGTTTCAATGTATATCTGTAACAAACTAAATCATATTTTAGATCAGGCTCATAAAACTTTATTAGTATTTATAATAAAAGACTCTTTCAAACTTATTATGCTGATAGAAGCTAAAATGATTATTAATAATTTAATAAATTACAGTATTAAAACGTTCTCTTTGCCAATAATTTGTTTGCAGAATTGTTGTTTTTTTTTCATATATTTGTCTTTTTTATTTTATAATGAATTGAAAATCTACGAATAAATCTACAAATATGCATTTTTATTGAAAGGGACTCTGCTCTTCCTGGTGCTTTTTAGAATTTAACTGAATGAGAAATAGATTTGACAGGAAGAAATCTTGTTAGCCATTAAATGCATTTTGTTGTGTACAGAAAATTAGAATTCAGTCTCTCCTGGTGCTGCATAGATATCTTTATATTCTGTATGCGTCATAGTTTTTAACCCATCTGTTTTTCTCTATTCTTTATTATGTTTTCTGAACGTTTACATTAAATTATTTGCAATGGCAATCATTGCAATCATTCTGCTCTGGCTCTGGGTCAGACTCTGGCTCCAACATGTAAGCCTGGATGGACAAGTCTTCCTTTGTTGACATTTTTTAATTCATTTGTAAATAAAAGGTTTTTGCTCTACTGTATAGTCATAAACCCCTCTATCAAACTAGAATGGACGAAGCTAGAGGGGGCGGGGTGTGAAGCACCTTGTTTGAATTTAAAGAGACAGCCTCAAAACGAGTTGATCTGAGACACACTAAGAAAAGAGGTGAAAGAGGAGCTTGTGGAGTTACATCAAGGAGGAATTAAGAGCAAAGCATTGCAGTTCCACTCTATAGACCCCAACTAAAGGATTTAAATGTGAAAAAAAGCATGAAATGTTTGCTTTAACAAATCCTTGCCCTGTAAGAATTATATGATGCATTGTAGAATATAAAATGATACAAAGTACAACCAAAAATAAGACAATGCAAAATTAAACAATACATACAATATGAGAAGATGTGATGTACTTAGCACAAAAAGTCAGGAAATTTATGTTTGGTAGAGTATTTCTTTGTTGTAACAATGTTTCTCTGCACTAAATATTATATGGTTGGAAAGCCTGGTAATGTCCTTTTAAATAGTGCCACATTTGTAAGGAACATGCATTTATGGGATGAGCAGTAAAGCGGAGTATGTGGGTTGTGCACATGACATTTTTTTCCCCCAAATCTTCTCTGCCAAACAGCTTATTTTGTTGTTTCTAATGACACTTGTTTTGAGCTTCTGGTGCCTCCAGGTGCTGCTATAAGATTTATTGCATAGAACATAGTTACAACAAAGAAATCATCTACCAAACACAGATTTCTTTACGTTTTGTGCCAAGTTTCTATATGAGAATGAGGGATGATCACATTGAGTCTGAGAGAAGCACTCTCTCCATCATCAGTCTCACCAAGCCTTTCCTCACAGTGGCAACCCCACAAAGCCATCCCAGAGACAGATGACAGCGCCACAAAGGCAGCACAGGTGGCTGGCTGCAGACCACCTGAAGCAGGAAAACTCCCGCCACCTTAAAATCTCTGACAGCATCAATGACAGTGGGGCTTGGAAACGATGGTGGAGGAGGCGACAAATCTGAAAGAATTGGAATAACACAAAAAAGTACCTCTAGGATTAGTTTTGTGAAAATCTAATCAAAAGTTGCTAATTTGTATTCATTAAATATCTTTAACTTTGTGATGTTTGCTTTTTGAATTTAGTTTACAAAAAAAAAAAAAAAACTTCTGACAAATGACCTGCAGGTAATTATTTTTAAAGATGGATAAGCTTGTCGAAGCTATCTTTATATCCATCACCATCATCAGTGAAAGTTCACATTAAACTTAACCCTTTTCTCCTATTTCCTTTAATAATACAGTTTTATAACAGTGTGGTTCGTCACGCCACATCGTGCAATTACATGCTTTGCTTTCAAAAGATTTTCTCCCAGCGAAGATGAATCTGTCCTCAGGACTCACGTTCATGCTCACCTTTGAACTGAGGGAGATGTTTTAGTGCCGTGACCTCCATCCATTCCCCCGATGTGAGCGCTGCTTCCAGACGGCCCAGTCCCACAGATCAAATTATGACTTTATAGACGTCTTTTCATTTATGTAAAAAGTTAGTTCTGTGCAGGACTTGACTTTCTGTTTATATTTACTGAATAAGGCAAAAAAAAGAAACAGGAAGTAATTAGAGAGAGTTGTAGAAGGAAAAAAAACATATATTTGATAAAATTTGGATTTTTAGGTTTTGTTGTGCTTTGAAATGATTTCTATTATGTAATTACATCTGCTTAAACAATAGGGCATCATAGATGAAACAGACTGATACAACTTAAAAAATAGCTTAGATAATTTGAAGTGAGGTTTTCCCTCCTTGTCTTTCATGGCTTCTGTAGTCACAAGAGGGAGAGAAAAAAAAAACTTAGAAAACAGAACAAGTCAGATTTTTTTCCCTTCTTGCCTCATAGGGCTTACACAAAAAAAAAAACTTAGAAAAAATGACAAGTCAGTTTTTTTTGTTTTTTTTTTTGTTGCAGCTTACGGCTTGAAAAAAAAAACTTTGAAAAAATGATAAGTCAGACTTTTTTCCCCTACTTGGCTAAATTAGAAAACTTGATTTTCCTCCATTTGCCTTTCAAGGCTTAAAAAAATAAGAGAAAAAAATGTAACTCAATATTATTCTTAATAATATTGTTATCATTATTATTTTACTTGCCTTAAGACTGTTAAAGTCAAGAGAAACATATTTTTTTATCCAACTTAGAATATGGGTCTTCAAAAAAAAAAATTCCCTCCTTGCCTTTCAGGGCTTCTGTAAGGTTTTCTGGAAAGGTTAACAATGGATATCTTATTTGCTGTAGATACCTTACCCTCAGTTTGGAGAAACAGCTTCATTATTATAAGACCATAGTGAATTTTTATTATCCACCTTGAACTTTTGGAGGCAGGCAATAATGTTTTACTTGTGCTTGTGTGTCTGTTAGTAAAATCTCTTAAGAACCACTGGATAATTTTTAGTTAAAGTTACAGAATATCTACAATAGACCTTTTCGTAGTTAGAAATGCGCATAGCGAAGCTTTTCCAGGCCACAGGATAAGAGCTGAGTTTGATATATGAAAATGCTACTGGAATTATGCAAACTCAATAAGCTCTAAAAGCATGTTTTGATATTTATGAAAAATCACATCTGTTATCCTAAAGGAAAGTTTAATACAAATCAGTTTGGAGAAAACAGATCAGGTCATCAGGTCGGTAAACCTTCTCTAAACGTGAGGTCGGCCCACTTCATGCATGTGTATTTGTGATCATTTCTATCTCCTAAATGGTCTATTGCTTAACTTTTGAAATCATCATGATTTAAAATGGCAAAAAAGAGCTAAATGACCTTTAAAAAAATCAATATACACATAGGTGTGCAATGATATAGAAAATTCATGATTCAGTTCGGTTCAATATTTTAGACTCACAGTTCAATATTTTTTGGAAACAAAAAAGAGAAATTTCCCTGTCCTTCTTTAATTGTAATTTATTAAAATTAATCATTGAAAATTTGTTTAACCTACAGTTTTTAAATTAAATGTTGCTGAAACAGCACGTTTCTCAGTGGCTCGACAATGCAGCCTAGGTGGAGTAGTCGAACTCAGATCCACTGAGCCTTCAACAAAGAGCATCTTTAGAAGACAAGCTAATAAAAAAATTAAAAACAAATCTGTATTGTTCGATACATAATGTAACCTAAAGCAGTGTATTGAATGTTTCAGTACAGATACATGTATTGTTGCACCCCTAATAATGACCTCAAATTTGGTGTGGTGGTAGTTCAGACTGATTCCATCACATATTTTGAGCACTAACAGATTTAACAAGATCTGTGTTTAAAAGTTGACCTGACGATTCAGTCATTTCACTATCTGATGAACCACTCGGCCGATTTCTGACACCAGATCAAAATGAGCAAATTTGACAGATATCATCTCCACCTTCTAGCCATGTTAACATCCCAGCCTCTCCTCGCGAGCAGAGCCGTTCACCTCCTGCCTGCCTGTAAGTCTCCTCAGCAGCTGTCATGAAAACCAAACAGACATTCTTAATTGGTGTTCCAGACTCAAGGAAACTGGACTAAAATATTTGCATAATTTCACAGAGAACGGAGGAAATGGTTAAAACATGTGAGCAGAGCCCCCCACCCCCCACCTCCCCTACATCCCTCTCTGGCCGAAGCGGCTCTTGGGTGCCACCCTGTGCCGACGGTGCCAGGAGGGAACAGAGGAAGCAGGGGGTGGTGGGAGAGGAGGAGGAGGAGGAGGAGGAGGAGGAGGAGGAGGAGGAGGAGGAGGAGGGAAAAGGTCATTGGAGCTGATATTATCAGTGGTCCTCCTTTCCACATGGCTCAGGGCCATTTCAGTGTACTTTCTTGATGGTTTTGAGCAGTTTTATGATTTACTTTTATTTGTTAAGATCAATTTTGCTAAAGTAATTTTCTGATAAGGTATTTGTACTTTTACTTATTATTTTTCAAGTACTTACTGTTAAATATGACCCAGACTGTAATCATGGGAATTATATTGAATATTTTTCATGTGCTCGACCCACATACTCATCTGTACTACTCATCTCACAAATGCATGTTCCTTACAAATGTGACACCATTTAAAAGGATATTTAACAGACTTTCCAACAGTATAAGATTTATTGCTAAGAAGCATCGTTACAGCAAAGAAATACTTTACCAAACCCTAATTTATTTACTTTTTGTGCTAAGTGTATGTACTGTAATTCTAATGGTGATCAATATAAAGTGAGCCATTTGTTAAAAACAAATTCAATCTGTTGCCCTGTTGCAAAATTAAATTTAAGTTTAGTTGTCCATGGGGCAAAGAAAAGCCCTTTGCTTTTAGTCCCTGGAGTTTGGGATTTTGTCTAAATTATTCTTAATTAATTTCATGTTCATGTTATCAGTCACTTGGACAATTCACCTGCTGCTATCCTTAATATGCACCTTCATATACATATATTTATTTATTATACGAGGTATATGTACATTGTTGTAAATCGCAGCTATACTGTAGGCCAAATCAAACCATCGGACTGGTCTGATCTCTCCTTTCTCTCTACTTCTCTCTTTTCAGTGGTGCAAAAAGTGAAATGAACAAATGTTTATAAAGTTAGGATCATACCACTTGGAGATTCAATCACCTTTGTAGCAGGAATTTCTATCAAAAACAAGAAGATTTTCTTTTTTTGTTGCCCACAGCAGGGACTTTTTAAGTAGATTGAGATTATTTTAGGCTGAGAAAAAACCACCTGTTTTCTTGAAGTAAAAACCCTAAAATGACCTTTTAGTTCAGGACCTGAAAGACTGCTTTCATGGACAATTTAGTTTGAAGCAGTTTAAGATTGAATTCACATTTTCAGACGGAATGAGGTCTTTCAAATAAAGATCAGTTGAAGTGTTGCTTCAACAAAATACACATATCTGTTCTTCAAGTGTGTAAATAAGAAATGAGCGGGAAATGATTTTGCCCTCGCCTTTGTAACGCTTTAAGCATTAATTTATAGAATAATTCCAGTGTATTAGTATTAAGCAGCCTTCCTGGACCCTGTCCTCCTCCGCCCGGGTTCCCACATAGTCAGACAGAGTGGTGGGCGTTCAACAGTTCCAGCTGAGACAGCGCAGGGTAATTAAACTCGTCTGGGCCATGTGGAAAAGACATAGAGCTTTAAATGCCCTCGCTGGAGATAACATGAGCGCCGCGCAGATAGATCACATGGGATTCCCCCCGTTTACTGCAGATGCCAGCTGCACTGAGACGCTGCGGCGAGCTTTGGCACCTTGTAAACGGACAAGAAGGGACAGAGATGTAGGGATTTTTTTTTTTTTTTTTTTGCACTCCAGAGGCGGAGAGAGCAGAGAGAGGAGCTTTGCGGTTCAAAGTTGCAGGGTGCTTCATAAAAACGCAGAGGAGGCCGCTGCGAGACGCATGAAGTAGCTCAAACAAGCGTCAGGTGTCTCTGGGACTCAGAAAGAAATTTCATGCTGCAAATCTGTATTTTTATAGGTCCTCAGCTAAGAGAGATTGTGAAATTCAAACCCACAATTGTTGACATTAGATATAATTTATTTTTTGTTGCTCTATAGAAGCAGTCCAGTTGAACCATCAGATGTTTTCGGCTTTAGTGCAAAGAACACCAATGATTAGACATTCACCAGAAATAAGAGTAATTATTAGAAAAAACAATTTTGCACGACTCTGGTGTGGTTAGATCTAATCAGGTGATGACAAAGTGAGTAAATAGATCATTAAGCATCCAGTCCTTATGAATTCAACACAATTATTAGATGATTAAGGTGATTAAACACCCACCAGAGTCTGAGGCAAGTCTTTATGATTAATCACAGGGAAGCAGCAGGCTGATATTCTCTGCACCCAAAATGAGGTCAAAAACAAGTAAATGTTTCACTGTGTGGAGCAAAGTTTGATCATGGACAGAACTTCTGAGGAACACCAGGGATGTGTTTAGAATTTATTTTCTTGAGGGGGGCAGGCAGGGCACAAACAGTAGAAGGGTGGCACATTAAATGCTATTTTGTCTAAATTCCCTACAGTCTTAGATTGCAGTGAACAGTATGACAGAACTTGACTAATAAGGCTTTTTTTATTTACCTAAATATAACGTGTGTTATGGTCTGTGTCTGTAATATGTGTTATATTGGTTTCAGTCTGGTTTTCTGTCTTGTCCTTCTCCTGTTTACTTCCACCTGCCTGTCTTCGCTCCAGCCCCGCCCACTCTCACCTGTTCTTCATGTTTCTCTCCCAGGTGTTTCTTGTTTCTGCTCGTTAGTTCTCCTTTATATTCTGTTCTCCAGCTTCAGTCTGTTTTGGATCTTTGTTGTCTGTTGATGATGATTCAGGCCAAGTTCTGGAAACGTTGATTGTGTATCTTGCTGCTACGTCAGCACTTTTATTTTTGTAAATAAAACCTTTTTTGCAACCTAAATTCCTCCGTCCTGCAACTGGGGTTCTAACCACCCAAACCCCAATCATAACATGGATGTTTCAGGTTGTTCAGTAGATGACCTGTTTAACCACCCAAATTTTTGGTAGTTTGCAACCTTTACTTTAAAAAGTGATTTAATAAGTATACTTTTCTGTGTACAAATTTTGCTACATACAAATGTTCTCAGTTACCCATCGACTGTTTCATGAGCTGTAAATGGAACTTTCTCATTCTCATCTGATTAAAGCAGAAAAATGTTTTTACACAAGAGCTTACCCAAACATTGTCATTTCCCACCACCTTAAAGAGATTCTTCCTGCATACAGTTAATTTTTTTCAAGTAAAGACTGTATGACAGTAAAAGTACACAATGTAATATTCTTATGAAGTGTTGAGACCTGCACCATTTCGATTCTTAAGACTAATGCCATTCTGAAGAGAGATTTTGAACCTTTTCTTAGTCATTCAGCTCATGCAGTTATTTAAGACTATATTCATATTTATGGAGTTATATTTATCACAAAACAGTTACATCTCAGTATGTTTCTAAATATAATCAAGTTCCCCAGTAGTATGAAATGTTGGTCAAATAGAGACACACATCTTTGTTATAATGGGGCATAGAAATATTTAGTTGACATTAGTATGGCATTATTATTGTTAAAAAGTGGGAGGAAACTGATGCTAAATGTCTGCGTGGTAATAAGTGATGAAGGAGCTAGGACACAGCTTTGTGAGAATAGCTGTGATCTAGTGACAGAGAGGGACAGAAGAAGACTACCATCCTGATGGAGTGAAGGAAGAATTGAGTCTTTTTAAGTGTCTCTCAATGGCGACAAAACAAACAAAGTCCCCAATCGTGCCTGGCCTTGAAAACCCTCTGTGGGTTCTGAACTCTGGCTCTGGGTGGGTGGAGGTTGTAGTGGTGGTGATAGAAGGGATTTTGGGCTGTCCTTGAAGCTGCCTGTTTGCCTCTTTCCACACCGTCGACTAGCCAAACAGCAGGATCCTCCACCTCTCCCACAGGTCAGGTCCCTCTCAACCCCCCCCCCCCCCCCACCCCACCCCCCGGCGAGCTTTGATCTGACGCACACAAGACGGGGGTCTGAGAGGGCTTTGGGAACTCAACGCTTTGTGTGTGTGATGGGTCTGCAGACTGAAAGGCACTGGGTGGGTAAGGGTGAGGGGGTTTAGATCAGGTGGGGTCAAAAGCTGGAGTCCATACTGTCCTCCCGTATTTGGCTCAGATTAAACTCATGAAAATCAATAAATTTTTTAGTCATTTTAAGATTTAAAATCAAATTATCTGTAATATTTTTGCTTATGTTCAAACGTGGAATAAAAATAGTGGATTTCACTGTGATTTAGTGTTATTCTATAACACTCTGCTGGGTTTTACCTCATTGTTCTGGTTTTCCATCCAAAAAAGTACAGGAAGAAGATTAATGATAAACTTATTGAGTATGACAATGATACAAAAATCCATTGCAAAAAATGTAAGAAAAACTTTAAAGCTAAGCTTTTCTAAAGTTTAGGAAATTCTGAGTAAATATTAAACTAAACAATAATTCAGTTATGAATAGGATTTTAGAAAGCTCATCACAAATAAGCAATGTGGACATTTAAAGGGGACATCTCATGCTAAATCCACTTTCTTTTAGTTGTTAAATACATTTCTCTCAAACTAGAACTGAACCTCTCTCGAAGCTGGAGGGCAGCAGGGTGTGAAGCGTCTTGCTTGGCTGTAAAGAGACAGCCTCAAACCGAGTTGATCTGAGACACACCTCAGAAAAAGGGGTGAAAGAGGGGCTTGTGGAGTTACAGTAAGGAGGAATTCAGACCAAAGCATTGCAGTTCCTCTTTATATAGACCCTAGCTGAAGGATTTAAGTGTGAAAAAGAAGGATTTAAAAGCAGGATGTGTCTGCTTAAAAATGGAAATGTTTTTTTATACCAATTGCTATTAGGTTTCACCTGCCTTAAATATAAATAATACACATTTAAACTATTATTTATTACCATAAATAGCAATTGAATAAAAAATTAGGGTATTGTCATTGCTTGACAAAAACCTTGTAATTCCCAAAACAGACATTTTCAATCAATGAAAAAAAAGGGAGATTTTGTTTTTTGATACATTTCCTTGAATATTATTTTTAAAAGCACTTTGATTCATGCAAAAAAGAGAATTATTTAAGAAATGGATGTAAAAGTTAAGATTTCCTGACACTGACAATTTTTTATTTGTTGTTTTTTTTCCCCACAATGCTTGTTCTACGGGGAAGTTTTCAGTCAAATCTTTGGGTTAAACTTTTCCCGTCTCCTTTTAAAGTAGAAAAGATGCCTAAAAAGAAAAGGGTTGAATCTTCTCTTGATGATAACCTGACTGCACACCTGTGAGAGTGGTTGTCTTTCTTTGCGATGAGTGTGTAGATCTTTACAATTACCCCCCCACACACACACAACCCCTGCCTTCCACCCCCGCACCATCTTCATGCCTTTTCCCCCAGGGGCAACCCTCTCTGACCACCACACAGACATCAGTCCTCTGCTCACTTCTGCTCAGGACAGCCCCCCCCCTCCCTCCCTCTTTTGAAGGCTGAGTAATTAACGTGCCATCTGATACACCATCCGGCCGTGGAGACTCTCTCGGGTGGTGGGGGAGACACACACACATATTCCCACAGACACATATACACACACACACGCCTGCGCACACTCATCAAGGCTTCCATGCACAGGTAATCCATCACACAGTGTTAACTGGCCCAAGTGTCGCTGTCAGCTGCGTGTTATGTATGATAGTGACCTGAAGGTTAGCCCAAAGAGACCATCATGTGCTGTAATGATAATCCCCACTCCTCCGATCTGACTGTGAATGCATCATTAACTAATCCTTATATTATGACGGCAGTCATGATTTATCAAATACACGGAACCTGAATTTTTTTATTTTTAGACATATTCCTTTAAGGGATAATTGTTTGTAGTGGTGTTAATGTAACATTTGAAAAATAAAACCTGACTTTTTTTATCATAAATGATTCAAAACTAGATTTATGTATAAAGTTTTAAATATTAGAATATTTTAAATTATCTTTTTCTTTCTGTTTTTGCAGATACATGTTTTGCTTACAACAAAAAGCCTGGAATGCAACTAAAAACATTCATTTTTGATTTAAGCTGAGTTATATTTTTTCCATATAATTAAAACTCCGTTAAAAGCTAATTAGTGCTTCAAACCTGCAAGTCAAATTACATTTAACTTAGTAAAATAAGTTAAAACACTTAATACAAGTTTGGCAAAAATGTTATTTATTTTTTATGCACCTGTGCAAATAACTTCAGACGTGATAAACAAGAAAAAAATCTCAATGGTTTTTCTCTCCCCCCATCTTCTACAGAGATTTTTTTTTAGAGCGTCACGTTCTACATGATCACCATGAAATCCCTTTGATTTTGGATATGGTCAGGAAAAGTTCAAGCCTCTTAGAGAACAGCTCGGATTTGGGATTCGGTTGTTTCGTCGCGGCAGCCGAGGACCCTTGACAGAAAGTTTTCTCGGAGAGGTCAGAGGTCACGCGGGGGATGTCAAAGTAAGACAGATGATGTGAAAAGATATCCTTTCTGACTTTTATTTGGGGCTTTTTAAAAACACTGGGTACAGGTCGATGGTTTCAATAATGCGAGGGATTTTTGTGGGGTTACATTCAAACTTAACATTATATGAGGAAAGAATAATTTATCAAACAAGGGCAACAAAAACTCATCTGCTTTCATGCCAGCATTATACACTAAAATAATCATATTGAGAAATAAAGGAGTTGTAGCTGTTTTTGATCAAACTTTGAAAATAAAGTAAGGCATAATCCCATGTAATCATGTGAAATGTCTATGGGCTGAGAAAGCCTCTCAGCTACTACCACATCAAATTTAATCTCAATATCTGTAAACTGACTGAGGTATAACAGATTTTCTGTTTGTTAATGTTTATTAGATGTATCTTGAAATGGAATGACTCCAGAAACAAATTTGTTTGAAATATGTTGCTAACATACAAACTGGGTTGCTAAAATTTTAAACAAAAAATTTACACAATGTGTTGTATTTTTACGAATGTCTCAGCTACACCAGGTTTTAGCCCTTTTATCTATAAAACAGACCAAATTGTGGCCATTTTCTAAAGTCAGTTGGTAACAGCAGCAAACTTGAATTGGGTTGACTCAAAGTAATTTAGCAATAGATGTACACCCGCTGATTACTTTCTGAAAGTTTCATTAAAATAAGTAACAATTTCAATGATTTATAAGGTGTTAAGGTAACAGAAACAAACATTATCGTCTGTTATTGCTTTTTGGTTGCAATTAAAATCAGTTATGTCTTACATAAAAAAAAAAAAAGAGTAACATATAGATGTTCAATATTTTGTTTTATTATTGAGATGTGCCTTTTGATGTGGACAACGTTGCCACGGGCAAGTTGCCTGCCAAACAGCAACAGAAGAAGACACAAGAGAACAAGCAGAAGAATGTGGAAATAAACTTCTAATCCATCCTTGCAGGTGTGTTCCACTTTTGTTGCCCCAGCAGAAGTTCACAACAGCCCTGGTGACAAAGGATCGGGCCCCATGTAGCCCATTGTGGCTCTGGAGAACAATATGGAGGCTGTGAATGGCTAATCCCTCCGGACCGCTGACAGGTCGGGCCTTGAAGCGACCGGGGGGGGGAAGGAGGGGGGGACTCATTTCTCCACTGGGCTGGGCAGCCGTCAGACAGGGATGGGAAAACCCGGTGATGATCACCGAGCCTTCGCCCAGAGCAGATACTGGGAGCCATTGTGGAGGAAAAATATCACCAACCATTGTCAGTGTGTGGCTGCCTTTGTAATATCAGAAGATGAACTTGAGGGGAGAATATGCTGCTGGGGGGCAAAGGATGGGACCAGCTCAGTCTATGTGAAAAGGTTTTTTTAGTCTGAAACCTTGTCTCAAAACAATTCCTCTGACCTCATTAGGCTGGCACACTAAGTCAGTGACAGACATGGATCATCTCTGAATATACAGTGTGTATTACATATTTCAATTAATTTACCAAGAGTTGCCAGCATCAAATGATAATTAATCCATTTTACTTCGTAATGCCTTGATAGTCTTGAGATTTCATTGCATCATACACAGATTGAAAATACCCTTGGCCAGAAAGCAGCCTCAGATCATAACTCTTATGTGTCACAATAACCAGTCCAACTTTTAATTAGAAATAAAAATCTGAGTCTGGAAAACAAGCTCAGTAAAGGAAGCTGATTGTGTAAATGTGTTTGTGAAGAAAGACAGAAAAGTTATTATGAGCTTATCAGCCACAAGTTGCTTTCCAGTCCTTGTAAACAAGGCCGGGATTAACTCGACGTCTACATGACACCCTGAGAGCAAACGCAAATATCTGTTTCTCTTGTTGGCAGCAAAGCTGGAACCAGGACACCTCCCCGAGCAGCTCAGGACCGATTATCACTCCCATCCTGTCGCCCAGTTCCAGTTAAACAATAAACGAGGCGAAGAAAACCCGCAAGAGCAAAATGTTTTGTTTTGTCGAGACGCGCTCCTCCTCCTTTACACATCTCCCCTCCAGTCTATATTTAACACTTAAACATGTCATCATGGTCACAAAGTTCTGATTTCTTCAAACTGAGCTATCTTCAACAGGTAAGATATTCCTTGTTCAGAGCCCCACTTTGAAAATTCTTGTGGGGGAAAAAGAGCCGTTGATCTTTCACACATTTCCTTTTAGTTAGGAATTAAAATTAAAAAATGAATACAATAATAAACTTTAGATATAGTCAACAATCATGGCTTCATCTCATGTCTTTTATATTTCATAAAGATAAGTCATAAAGTACCTGAGCACAATAATGTCTTTCTGCAACAGCAAGTCTTTATCAATGAACCAAATTCTTGTTCTAAACCTAAATGGTAAATATTTATATTCTTTTTTGAATCGGCTGTAAATATGTACAGTACATCATATTAAAGACTAAACGTGTGCTTAAAAAATATTAATTTTATAACCAAAAATATCCTTTTAACTCAAAAAAAAAAATCTAAATTTGTTGAGAGGATCCTTAAACCTATACTTCCCAAGCTCATGGTCACATTCATTCATTCATGGAAATAATTAGTATTTGTAAACTTTTACCTCACAGCATTAAATTGGATCAAACGTGTTATCTAAAAATAGATTTATACAGAGAGATTAAACCAGATGGTTAAAATATTTACTTTAGGACGCCTGTTCAAATGTGTTTTATTAACAAAGCTTGAAGACAGAATGTCTAAACAGAGAATTTAACATACATTAGGAACACATGACTGAAACAGCCTGGGACTGAAATATTTCTTTACATATTAGTGCTATTGACTGACTGGAGATTGAGTAACACGCACGGTGAAAAGCGTTCTGGAGAAAGTTCTTGGCTGCTTTCCTGCAAATTGTGAGGCCTAACGTTGGTGTTTTGGTGGTGGCTCCAAAGCCTCACTGAACCTCCCGTGTTGTCTTTGGACCCACAGTTCCTTCCTGTTCATGGAAATTCTTCCACCAATGATTTTTATTTTACACATAAAAACAGTTGCAAAGCCCTGAGGGCTGTCAATTAGAAAAACAAGGGGTCAGTTTAACTTAAAACTTAACTTAAAAGTTTTGTTTAGAAAAAAAAATTGATTTTCTTCTCCAGTTATTTAAACATAGATTTTTTAATAAACCTTTTGAGATTTTTGGATTTATTTCTGTTGTAGGAAACCTGATAGATTCCCATCCTGTTCTAATCATTGTGAAGAAACACTGACCTCTGCTGGACACAAACAGTTACAGCTACTGGGAATTTAACCACTTTAAGTCAAACAGCTCATTGTTAAATAATAATAATGTTACAATAACAATAGTCAAACCTGCTTAATATGCCAGAGAGAGAAAAGTAATTCCTTTAATTTGGATTACATGTCTAAAAATCTAAACTTATTGAAATTTACTTGTCAATGAATCAGTTGTTTTCAGAGTAACCACTCCTCCTGCTTCACCTTCAGTCACACAGGTTGCCATTAGTTTCATTGTCACTCAAACTTGATTTGACTTTAGACAGATTTTACATTAAATATCTATTTAGTAAATAAAATGTAGAATGTTTTTGACATTAAAGGAATAGTTCAGCCATTTTGAAAAGTTATGAACAATTCATATCTTTCTTGTTGTAGATAGCTTGACTTCATAATGACCTCACAATAAATATGTAGTTCATGGATGGGCAACTGGTGGCCCGTGGGCCATATAAGGGATGAGGATCACTTCTGTGGCCCATATGTGGCCCACTAATGAGACATCTCCACCCGGAAAAAAATAATTCAATAAAGTTATATTTACTTTCTTTGAATTAAAAAGCATTCAATGCAGCTAGAATCTACCCAGCATACAT
>JARVGW010000323.1:12916240-12927511 GCA_031762495.1 Anablepsoides rubrolineatus
AAAAAATATCGAACCGTGAGACTAAAGTATCGAACCGAACCGAACCGTGAATTTTCTGTATCGTTGCACCCCTAATAAATATATATATATATATATATATATATATATATATAATATCATTTCTGGGATTTCATTTAATCGGTTTGGTTTTATCATCTTTAAAACTGCCATGGCTGTTATATCACATAATCTTTTTTTTTTGTCTTCTAATAAAAATTTGCTCACTGAACATTGTCTGAGCATTCACTCTGAATGTTCAGAAGCTACTTTAGGAGTGTTTTTTTTAAAAAACAATAAATAAAGAGAATTTATCATTCGTATAATTTGTCTTTTAATTTGAGAGGTAGAACATCTGTTCATGGAATTTTAAGGCAAACCTACAGTATGTGTTTATTCTGCTTACACACAGTCTGTCATGTAAGATTTTTTTCATAAATCTCTACAAGTATGTAAGTAAAATGTATTTATATAGCACCTTTCATAGATATAAAATGATAAAGCGCTTCACACAATAAAACAATAAAGTTAGTAAATTAAAACCATCAACACAGCATTACATTCCTGCAAAAGTACAAGTAGTTAAAAAAAAAAAAAAAAACTTAGCTAAAAGCCTGTTTGTAAAAGAGAGTTTTCAGATGTTTTTTAAAAGCATCAACAGAATCAAGGCTATGTACAGGTTGGGGCAACGCATTCCAGAGTCGAGATGCAACTGCTTGGAAAGACCGATCCCCTCGGGATTTAAAATGTGTACAGGGTACCACCACCAACATCTGACCTGATGACCTCAAGCTGTGAGATGGTGTGTGAAGCTGGACCAAATCTGAGATATATGATGGAGCTTGACCATGTAAGGCACAAAGTTAAAACCAGAATTTTAAAATGAATTCTAAAATAAACTGGGAGCCAGTGAAGAGTAGCCAAAACAGGTGTGATGTGAGCTCGTCGTACAACACGTTGCACAAAGCTGAAAATTTAACTGAAGTTGCAAGTAAATAAACAGCATTTTTTTTTTTACCAGAACCACAAAGGTTTTATGCTATTGCACTTCAGCTTGTTAAAGTAAGTGTTTATTTTTTGTTAGCTTCAAACATTTAGTATTCATATTTCCTAAACAAGAGTACAACTGTTATCCATGCATTTGAGCGTGAACTGTTTGTGGGTTTAATAAACATTATATCTAGATAAACCTTTTTAAAATGGCAGTTGTATTACATTTGGATAAGTGTGCAACAGGCTCTCAGGTTGTGTTGACAAAAAAGTTGTGTCTCTTTCCATCATTTAAGTTTCCCAGGATGGTCAGGATGTGTAAATTGTTGCTTTGGCCTGTTTTCACATCCTGACCACTAGATGACACCCATGCACCACGACACACAATGTGAGCATCATCTCAACATCTACTGCCTCACATTTCCACCTCTACATCCTCCTGCTAACACTGGCTCAAACTGATTCATGTGTGCAAAAAAAAAAAAAAAAAAGCTTAATTCTTGGAGATTAACTAACTGAGGCTCAGTCAGCTTCAGTTTTATTGATTTGCTGTGATTAATGGGGCCTCACTTCTAGTGCAGTCAAATTGTCAGACATTTACAAGTCGTTTTCCACCTTTGTGCCACAACTGAAGTGGACAACCTGAGCACAGAGGCCCAGTGAGTGTGAGAAGGCAGCTCATTAGTTGTCCCGGTCCAGCAGAGTGGCCGCTTTCTCCCAGGAGAACAGTTTAAGGATCTGGGAAACTCACTGAAACGGGCAACAGCTGCGACTCTGCATTAACCTGATGAAAAGTCATCCTCTCCTTTCTTCATTTAAACTGTTTTGTCAGTCGGTCCCAGCAGACCGCCTCCGCCTGGATCCCAATCCATCTGTTGTCACATCATTGTGAGGTTTAACTGGATAAAATGAGCTTCTGGATCAAGGGATCACTTGTATCTTGTATATGCTGCAGACTATTAAAGGGGATGTTTAGTGAGTGTGCGTTTGTGTAAAAAAGTATTTGAAAGTTTGGCTCCTTGTGCAGGAGCTGTTGCTGACCTTTAGCTTCTCCCTGAACTTCAAGTTGTTGTTGTAGAATGTTTTACTTTTTATTCTCTTTGGGCTGAAACAATCCTTCAGATTCCAAAGACTGAATAAAATCTGCTTTCAGCCCTGCCACATTCAAAACTTCAACACTCGTGTTAGAAGATATACACTGATGTGACTGTAAAACAAAAAGTTTTAAAAAGAGGACATGTAGAATATGAAAGCATTTTATTTGGGTCGGGGGTGAAGTTTCATGAAATACCAGAAGATGGGAGACATTTAGGTGTAAAAAAGAAAAATATGACTTTGTTTCTTTTTGTGTTTTTGGTGAAAAAAAATTTAACCTTCATGACAACAGACATCAAAAAAAGTTGGGTTTTCATTTGCTCAATGAGCTGCAATCAGTCTACTCCAGATGAAATTATTATGAATAAAATTGTGCAGAAGAGCTCATAATTAAAGAGAAACAATAAGAAGGCAGCTGTGTTTAAATTGAAACACAAGTGAAATCTCAGCTTTTCCCTCTATGAGTTTATGTACTTTTTGTAAAGTGGTCTTGAGCCGCAGATGTGAAAAAGTCCATTCAGTTAAAAATGTAAGAACTGAAGCTTAACACAAAAAAATGAACCAACATTATGGTTACTTATATTTTTAATCATACCAGCAGCTTTGAAAAACAACATAAATAGTTCCTAAAAAATATATATAAAACAATGTATTCCTGCACAAATTCTCCCAGATTATAATAATCTGAGCATATGCAGCATGATCTGTGTGTCCTGAAAACAAATGAATCCTTTACTGAGGCAGAGAGTCTAAAGTTGTACCCTGCTTTTTGCTTAGAGTCTGCAGCCGCTCTGGGACAATGAACAGGATAAAGTGGGTCTATAAAATGACTTAATTAAAAAACGGACACTTTTAAGAGAAAGAAGAAGTGCCAACTGTCTGGTGCAGATGAAGTCTGTTGAAGAGGAGACAACCTGGAAGAAAAAAACTAGTAGCCAAAAGAAAAATAGGTCATCATTTATCTAATCTTGCAGAAAATACATAAATGAGTGTCTTCTTCAGCATCATAATAAATCAAAGGAACAAACAATACTTTGGGATGTGAATCAGTATGATTTGCTTTCAGGGTTACATTTCAAACCCACAATGTTTAATCGAACTGTGCTTCTGTACAAACAAAAATATATAAAAATTACTGAAAACAGTCAAAATATCAAAGCAAAACCAGGGTTTTACAATCACATACAAGTCACAAAGTCCCACTGATGTAGAGAGTTTTTCACAGCAGGTTTGTTGCTGAGTCCTGTTTCAGGTTGTGTTTGAGCTGCTGAAGGCCTATGCTGTGGCACCACAAAGTCTCATAGAGGCTGAGATGTCCTCCTCTGCTCGTCCGGTGGTGAGAAATGGCCATGTCTGCAAAAAACAAAAATATCACACATGTTTCTCAATACATCCTGCCTGAAAATAAACCATTTTGTGTTGTTGTGTATTAAAACCTAAATCATCAGATGGATGTGAAGCAACCTGTAGAAAGCACTTCCTACCAGACTAACTGGGTGCGCAAAGCTGGTCTCGAAGCGTTCCTCCTGCAGCAGCTGTCTGAGGTGGGAGATGTAGCTCGAGGCGAGACGGAGCGTGTCCAGCTTGGACAGTTTGGTGTCCGCGGGCACCCAGGGCAGGCTGGTTTTCAGCCTGGAGAAGGCTTTGCTCAGCACTCTCATCCGCGCCCTCTCCCGCGCGTTGGCCGCGTTCCTCTGCGTCTGCCGCGCCTCCTCCTGGTGCGGCTCAGAGAGTCTGCTGCTGCTGCTGCTGTGGGCCTGCTTCCTCCTCCTGTCGTCTTCCTCTTCTGAAAAGCGGTCGGGACTGTAGCAGGTAGTCTTCCTCTTCAAACGGGACCTTCTATGATGCCCCTCTTCCTCCTCAGCATCACTGGCAGCGGAGCCGGTGGACATGGCTGCTCCACCTGTGCCTTTACGCAGCGTCGCGGGTGCCTGGAAACGTCTTTGATTGACAGTTTCTGAAAATCTTCCAATAAATTTACAAGTCAGCCACCTTAAATTCCCATCTGGTAACTCTAACTCACTCTGAGTCTGCCTCCAACTGAGACCCGACTCCTTGTTTGAACCTCTCTAATTTAAGTGTCCCGGCCTTGGCATCTGGAGCATTTTCTCCTCCCCTTTTCTCCAAGACTCCATGACCTCAGCAAGACCACATCTCTGTTTTTAGACAAACTGTTCAAAACCTTAAGTTGCTCATCTCTAACCAGATAATCCAGTTAAATGTCGTGAATTTGCACCTGCTTAATAGGAGTTTGGTGACTTGTCTGTAGAAATCATTGCACCAAAGCAGCGTAAAGCTCCAAAACCTGTTGCATCACAGGAGGTTAAATATTCCCTAATATCGGTGTGAAGATTGCAATAAATGTAGTTATGCAGATTTCCCGTAAACACCTCAGCATGTTTGTTGCTCCTGCAGATGCTTTGGTAATAGAAATGTCTTGAGGACCTTATCAAAAGTGTCTAATCCTTTGCTGGTTTCACAGAGGGATTGGGTTTCTGCAGATGGAGCGGCCTTTCACACGCAGCCTGTGTGCACCAGCTGTTCTGGGTTCCCATGACATCTGGAGCGCTGGCATGACAAGGGTGTGGCAGATGCAAAGAGAGGCCCCATCTTCCATCCCATAAAACATTTTTTTTTCTTTACAGTTCAACATGGATTGTATTGTAATTGTTGTGCACTTCAGGCCTCTCAAAGTGCCTATATGCAGGGAACAGTTCAACTGCCATGGCACGGATTGAGGTCAATGCCATGGAAAACACCTGTTAAAACATCTGCTTTTTTCAAAGATGTAAAGGTTTTTCAATGTTAGGGTTTATAACACAAAATTGAGATGGAGTTGTTTGAAGCTCAATGCAATCTGAAACAAAATGCCTAACATTCTTCGAAGCAACGCGTACAAAGTGTGCCAGGAAAATATCTCCCACACCATTGCTCCACCAGTCTGAACCGTTGATACAAGGCAGGATGGATCCATGCTTTCATTATGTTGATGCCAAATTCTGACTCTACCATTGGAAGGTTGCAGCAGAAATCCAGACTCATCAGACCAGGCAACATTTTCTAATCTATTGTCCAGTTTTGGTGAGCCTGTGTGAATTGTAGCCTCAGTTTCCTGATCTTAGCTGACAGCAGTGACACCAGGTGTGGTTTTCTGCCACAAGGTTTGACGTGTTGTGTGTTCAGAGATCTTCTTCAAACCTCAGTTGTAACAAGTGGTTATTTGAGTCACTGTTGCCGTTCTATCAGCTCAGACCAGTCTGGCCATCCTCCTCTGACCTCTGGCATTAACAAGACATTAGCGCCCACAGAACTGCCGCTCACTGGATGTTTTATCTTTTTTGGACCATTCTCTGTAAACCCTAAAGATGGTTGTTGGTGAAAATCTCAGTAGATCAGTAGTTTCTGAAATACTCAAACCAGCCCTTCTGGCACCAATAACCATGTCACATTCAAAGTCACTTAAATCACCTTTCTTCTCTATTATGATGCTCAGATTGAACTGTAGCAGATCATCTTGGTCACATCTACAGGCCTAAATGCACTGAGTTGCTGCCATGTGATTGGCTGATTTGACATTTGCATTAATGAGCAGTTGAACAGGTGTACCTAATAAAGTGGCCGGTGAGTGTAGTTTGTTTCAGTAAATTCAACAGTTTACATAGAGTGTGTGTAAAAGTACAACTACTTTTACTTTCCTGATTTTTGTGAACAGTTTTATGACTTTTACTTAAATACTATTCTCATAAGTGAAATGTGTTTTTACCAAAGTCATTTTTTAATATATATATTTTTTAATTTAGTATTGTTTATAGACCTCTGCCTTTAAGACCGTTCTACATAACATCCCTAAAATGTAAAGCGTGTTTACACTACGGGAGCGAGGCACATGCTAAATTAGAGACCTGTAGATTCTCTTGCTGTTTAAAGTAAATTATTACAATTTACAAAATAAGCATGTATCTGAAATTCATTTAATCAGTCACAAACTACCCAACAGTACACACACACACACTCTGAGATAAAAATGTTATCCTTTTGTCCCTGCTGTCAGGTGCTCATGACATCTTTTCTTCTCTTTAAGGAAGTTCTTCAATGATTTCAAAGCTGAATTATCCTTTTTGAGGAACTGAAACAGACTCCGTGTTTGTGAATAAATAGAACATTTATTCCCCAGAAAATCCCATGTTGTTGTTAGCTATAGGGGGATAAAATGTGTGTGAAATTGACATTATTAGATGTCTGCCAAGAAATACCTAACTGCAGCTGAGATGCATGTCTGGCTTTAGAAAACAGCCATGCCAAAGTCACTGGACAGAAAAGAGGGATATTATTGTACAACACTGGGAGCTGAGCTGCACTTTCTTCCAGCTTGTCTTTAGATCATTTTCACCACAACGTCTTGATGTTAAACTTACCTCAACTTGTAAAATATGCAGTGTTTCAGAGCTTGTTTTACTTGTTTATTATCAGCGTTGTAATGATGACCCAGCTCAGTCTTGCAGTGTCAAAGTACAAACCAGTTCTTTAAAAACTGTTTTTTTTGCTTTTACGTTTTCATGAGCAATGAATTAATCTAAAATAACATATGTTTAGGAGTTTCTGTGCAGAACAGAGCTCATCAGAACACTGGAAACTCTTAGCGTTCCCTTGGATGAGTCATGACGTTGAAATATGAAGTTATGCCAAAAAGTGAGTCAGAGTTTCATCCTGTGTCACAGCATCCGTCAGCGAGGTGAAAGGCCTGACTGACACCCTTGAAGGTGCAAGCTAAGGGATTCTGCTGTTGGATTTACTCCTCAGCTGACAAGCTGTCATTTTTTTTTTTAACCCCGCTGCGGAACAGAAAAAGGCAACGTGACGTGCGACGTAACTCAACCTGCTGCTTCACGGTCATCTAAAGTAGAGGGAAAAAACCCTCTCAGCTCGTTAGTCATTGTGCACATGTACCTCCCCAAATAAATGTAGAAAATATTGTCTGAACATCAATATGACTGAAAGCTTTACGGTTGTTGTGTTTGCTGTGGGGATAATTGAATTCAGAGCCAATAGTAATAAATAACGCTTTAAACTTGACTTGGTGGGGAGAGAAAGCATTTGTCTATCAGCGAAGACTTGGGGTCTTGACCTTTATCGGGGGGTCTGCACTGTAGAAGCAGAGGGACAGGTGCAGGCTCATGATGTCAGAGGCAGAACTGTGTTTCTTTTATGGTTCCCATCATTTCTTCAAAAGCCATTTGCAGCAGAATGAAACAAGCTTGGAATCCATCGTAAAAATGGGCGTTGGGTGCAAACGGGCCCAAATATTCCAATTATTTGTGAAAGCTCTCAATGAAATGTACGCGTAGACGACATCTCTCTATCCAAATTCTTTAATATATTAGTTGCGTTTGCTTTTAGTGAAAACACAAAAACTTAACAAAAAAACACTTTACATCCTTTTAAGTCCAGGTTTGAAGTCATGTTTTATTTATGAATGAGACAGAAATGATGAAGCGTTTTATTTATATTTAAGAGCACACAAGGCACAAAAAGACACATTACAGAAACCGCAGCAGTGTGTGTGTGTGTATGTGTGTGTGTGTGTGTGTAACAGAAGTGACAGTGTTTCAGACTCAGACATGCATCAGTCTGGACGTCCCTGATGTAACTCACAGAAATATAATGTTATTGTTTTGCTTATATTACTAATATTCATTTTACTGTGCAACAAACATTTAACTTATATATTTCCAAGACTCACACAAAAATTACATTACATTTCATTGCTTTTGGCCCATCAGTGCAAAGTATATTAAACATTAGACTGTTTGCTCACAATAGATTAGATAAATTAGCTAATGACGTATAATGACCTGTTGCAACATGTAGAGTTTAAATAGGCTGAAGCAATAAATCCTAACATAAACACATCCACAGCTGGTTTATACTTTACTTTTATGATTTGTTTGATGTAGTGACAACATTACTGTGCAAAATAAAACGGCTCTTGCTGTGTTTCGTGTCCCTCATTTGCGTTTGGACTCGATGGCCTTGATGAGAGGGACCCAGCGGGACGTGCTGCGGCCCCGGGCCTTAGCCTGACCCAGGCTGGGCCACAGGCTGCCTCTGACGTTCAACGGACCGTCGTACTCGTCGGCCTCCGAGGAGATCTCCATCTTTTGGATGATGAGCTTCAGGAGGTTGTGCTGTTTCTCTAGAATGCTTGACATCTCCTTCATTCTGCAGAAAAAACAAAAACAAAACGCTTTATAGGGAAAACCTTTTATTCAGCCACGGATTTGCAGTCCTGGAAGAAGTTTGGAAACTTGCAAAGTGGGTAATGTGAATAATAGTGAGTCACCACTAGGGGGTGCTCACATATCAAAAACAATCTTCATTTCACTTTGTTGTTTTTAGAATCAGTAACCTATTTTAAAAAATGTTTCTTAAAACTGAGTTTGCTTGTTTTTAATTTTCAATAAATAAATAAATAAATAAATAAATAAATAAATAAATAAATAAATAAATAAATAAATAAATAAAAAGAGCAGTCCTGTAATTAGAAAAAAACTTTACCTGGACTTTTGTTTTTTCAGCTCATTCTCCAGCGAAGTGCACGCCTGTGATTTGGACTGAACTCGACTCCACACCTCATTTTTCTCCTCTTCACCTGACAGGAATTGTTGCAGGAAGTGCTGCAAAAAAAAACAGTGCAAATTTGTATTAAAACAGAAATGTTACAAGTGGGGAAAATAAATCTTTTTTTTTAAAGTAGGCACTGAGAGTACCTTGGAGCATTTGCGGTTTGGGTAGATGGTGATTGAAGGTTTGTCGACTCGTTTCATAAACCAGTAGGGGAGCTTATCTTCCAGAGCTGTGTGGAGATCAATCTGAGATCACAGGGGAAAAAATAGATATTTACTCAAAAACTTAAGTTATTAAAACAAACAAATATACTGCAAGTTAATCATTCTCAGACACATCTGTCACACTGATTAATTTATCGCTCTGCTTTATTGCTGGACTGAAATTGGACCCAATGAAGCAGGATATTATGTTGCCTTTTATTTTGCTTTAATGGCACTGGATCATCACCTCGTCACTGACTACTGTATGTTACCTGGACATAATCTCAACATGAGTGGAAAAAGTTCAATGAATTCTGGACTTACCTGCATGGCTATTCGTTTTAGGGAAGCATTTCTTTGGACTTCAGCAATGTCTCCAACAGCCAAACCAATCTACAACACAGAACCATATCTGCAATTAGCCAACACTCCAAATTCAACTAAATAGGTACAAAACCAGAAAAATGGTCACAATAAAAGATAATAAACAGTTAAAACTGGAGAAATGCCTTAATTTACAACAAGGAGACTTAATTACAAATATTATAACTTTTCCTTGATACGCAAGGTTGTGTATTTCTTTCTTTATTGCAGCTATTTTAAGTTTTTACCTTTTCTGTATTTCTAAATAAATAATTTTAATAATCTGGTAACTAAGATGTCTATTCTATTCTTCTCTTTATAGTATTTGGGTGTATGAAATTACCATCTAGTCAAGCCTCTTAAAAAAACAAAACCCCAGCACTTTGTTTGTGGGTCTTTAAGGTACAAATGATATCATTCAGTGACCCATAAAACTCCAATGAAACAAAGAGGGATGAGCCATTAGTGAAGCTCAGAGTTTAAAGAGCCTGCGTGTCATGGAAGAGTTATGACGCGGTTGCCAAAGGTGCATTAGCTGGTCCTGGCTGGGCAAAACATCATTTTATTGTTTGGGTTTGCGGTGGGGTGCTTTATTAACCTGAGCCGTTTTTTAATGCAGGACTTTTGTTGAAACGGTGCCTAAAATATTGATCATAGCCAACAATATATGGCCAAAACAACAGATGGGGGGAAATGTAAGTATCTCAGAATAAAACCCCAACTGCTTTATTGATCGTGGTTGCACATTATATCAAAAATGGATCATGTTGCAGTCTCACTGGGTGCAACATCAGTATTGGAAAAGTTAGAGCAAATGAAGACAAACTACATACTGAAATTATTTGGGACTGAGGTGGTCTCTTATTTCCTTAAATACTCCCAGCTTTCATATAAAGCGTTGTGAGGATCATGATGCTGAACATGTGGGGTTATCTCTACTGTTATTGTAATATTCAGCAATGATAACACAAGTTGTTTTAAAACTCTAATAATCCTGATAATTAGTTGGTTTAAATTCAGTTAACAGTTTGCACAAGTCTGAACTGACAGGTTGGGTAATAGAGTTATTGGGATGATGGAGTGTTTTCTAAAGCTGTTTTAAACCTTTTTATTTACAAGACAACACAAAAAACACAGAACACTGAAAACGAAACAGAAATAATATAGAAAATAAATAATACACAATCTTTGAATTAATGTCAGTGAACATGAGGTATAGACCAAAAAAAAAATGTCGGTAGAAGCATGAGCTTTTTATACCATCACTTTTTCAAAGGAATTTAGGGCCCTTTCATCTGTTCAATTGCTTTGACACAGCAAATGACAGAGTTAAATTAACACTACTGGTGTTGATTTGGTGTCTCTGTCTTAAGTGGAGGAGTTTAAGGATCTGCGTGTCTTGTTTATGAGTGAGGGTAGGATGGAGCGGGAGATGGATCGACGGATTTGGGCCTCGTCCTCAGTAATGAGGGCGTTGCTTCGGTCAGTCGTGGTGAAGAAAGAGCTGAGTCGAAAGGCAAAGCTTTCGATTTACTAGTCTGTCTTATTTCCAACTCTCACCTATAGTCATGAGATGTGGATCATGACCGAAAGAACGAGATCCCGCATACAAGCGACCGAAATGAGCTTCCTTTGTAGGGTGGCCGGGCTCAGCCTTAAGGCTGAGATATACTCGCGCTTTGGTCCGTAGGGTCCGTGGTCGTTGGGTGCGTGCGCACTGAGCGGTGCGGCTTCCGCGTTCATACATTCGCCTCTGTGTTTATAGTTAACGTGCGGTGGCCTGTGGCAAAGTGCTGTTCTTTTACGAACCAGCACGTGGCAGTACGCTCTAAAACCTGTGCATACGTTGTAAGAAACAGGTGTAGAAGAAGAAATGTATGACGTCACACAACTTTATTTAGTTTATTTTATTCATTCGTGTGCTTATTTTAATTTTTAAGTTGCTTTTTTTGCGGAGCTATCAGCCACATTTGCTCTTGCTGCCTCCTGTTTTGGCCTT
>JARVGW010000323.1:12969067-12999942 GCA_031762495.1 Anablepsoides rubrolineatus
TAAGCACAAACATTTTTAGAATGGCAGTTTGATTACATTTGGGTAAGTGTGCAGCGCTTTTGTGGACCCTCTGGTAGTGCCAACAAAAAGTTGTGGGCCCCTTACATCATTTAGTTTGCTCATCCCTGATACAAGTGGTGATGTATTCTTTTTTTAAATCACACAGATCCATGGAAACACCAGGCCAGGACTGAAGAGTAACGATGTGTGCTACTGCTGTTTTTCTTCTCTCGAGTCATCCTCTAATCCCCTTTAACTGTATTCTTCCATCTGTCAATACTGTGCTTTGTGAAGATGGGTAATGTTAGATTCACACTTTGGGGAGTCACCTGCTGGACTCTCATCCACTGAGTCACATAACTGACAAAGCAACAAACTACCAACTTTGGCTTCACTTCTGAGACAAGCGGTGTAAAATAAAATGATCATTTAAAGCATCTACTTTAAAATGTCAGGCTGCGCTGCACCAGTGATTCTTAAATTAATCAAAATCTCACTTCTGCAAATGCCCTTTAATATTTTGGTTTTTCTTTTAAAGCTTCTGCAGCCCCCCCCCCCCACACACACACACACACACACACCTCTTTTATTCACACATCAAAGGACACTTGCAGAATGCGAAGCTAAGATTTGCAGTTTTAAAGAATTTATCCAGATCTGCACAAGAACTTTATGCTCTGCCTCTTTATCATGCATCATGTTATTTAGGTTTCTAATCCAGTCTTACAAAAAGACTACCCAGTTAAGGTGCAGCATTCTAAAACCAGTTGCCTTAGAGTTTTGTATCCAGCAGCTACCTGAGGAGAATGAATTCAGCAAATAAAAACTCTACATTTTCTTGTAGCTATTGGCTTTTAGAAAACTTTCCCTGCAGGCTAAAATCTGTTCAACACTCCAACTGTTCTCAGAAAGTTCTCGTGCAGCAGGCTGTTGATTGGTAAGCTGATCATGAGTCAGGGTTAGCTGTTCGACCCAGACAAAGCTTGTTAACTCTGACACTTAGTTTGCACTCCGGTGAAGTCAGCTGCAGGACAAAGCTGACCATCGGGGCAATGTGCCACCAGACATTAAAGCAGTTTACTGATTGATGTATGCAGCAACAGATTACAGAAGTCAACAAGCAGCTGGGTCTTCACTTTCTCTTTTAGAATTCAAAGTGTTTTATGTCAGATTGTAATGGATGAGGCTGAAGCGAAGGAAGAAGCAGAGGGAGAAATTAGGTTTTAAAGCTAAATAGAGAGAAGAAGAACAGACAGCAGAGAGAGAGAGATGAGAGTCAGCTCAGCAATCCAGAATGCCCAGTTTGCTCGCTGTTATTTATGATTGAAAATACAAGCGCTCGTGGACTGACAGAAACTGTGAGTAATGAACTGACTTCCACACCACCGAGGCGATGATTTTAAAGGTCAAAGATTGGGTCAAGACAACTAGACTAGACACTCTCCGAATCGTGATGATAGTTTCACCGTCACTCCTTTAAGTGCTCCCAGCGAGGAGACGAGTTTGAACATCTGCTCACAAGTGTCCACTTAGAGTTTAAATGACTGAACAGAAACTATTTCTGAAATCCTTTTAGGCTTTTTTTTGTTTGGTTGTTTGGAATGAATAAGAGTTGATTTTGTGATGCAAACAACAAAATGAACAAGAGTCAGAGCAGCTGTCAGAATGAGTTGCAACGTTCAGCTAATGAGTATGACACCACCTTGTGGAGACAAAACAGATCTCTGAGGGAAAAATACATTTGAATCCATAAACAACTTTCAGGAGAGCAAGGCAGCTCAGTTTTTGTTTTTTTTGTTTTTTAATTGGACAAACAATCTGATAAATACACTAAATGGCCTGTGGAGTTGAGTGTCCTGAAAACTACAGCATCATTCACTAATTTTGTTTTTCTCCCAACCCTGGGGGTATTCTGTATCTAATTTCTTTTCCCAGAACTGCTGTAAGAAGGACATTAGTTTTGAAATGTGTTCCACTTGACTGTTTAGGAAGCAACACAACATTAAACCTCCCTTTTCTCACTCCCCCGAAATCCAATCACGGGTGATGAATTTGAAATTGACGGCCACATCTTCAGAGCCGGACACTCAGCTGATGCAGGCTGTTGGTGGGGGTGGGGGGGGATGAGCAGAGGGAGGAGGAAGAGGAGCAAGACAGCTCGACGTAGAGCGCAGGGAGAGGAAAGGAGAGGAATGAGGATACAGTGGTGGATTTATGACTTCTTGTTTAGAGCATACTGCTGAAACAGACTCATAAATGTTTTTGATGGTCCGGAGATAAATTTCTCCCAACGTGTCGGCTCAGCAGACTATAAATTATCCTAAAAAAAGTTTAATTATTTTCTATCCGTCCAATTTAGTCTGGAGATATTTATGTAGGCCAGCATTTTGCTTGGCATGTCACAGTCAAGTCTTTAAGCTGTACATGCAAGTAAAAGTTTTGGTGCCAAAAGCCAGCACTGAGGAAACGTTTAGTGAATACTGGCTCACTCCCCAGTGCAGCACTCTTAGCCTATTGGTTGTGATTTCACTTGAAACTCCTCCTCTTCCTTCCTTCCTATATAAAGAGGTCAACAGGTGTTTTTAACTCAACTCAAGGAGACAGCTATTAAACACATGCAGCATGTTTTTGTTTTTCTTTAAGTAACTGCAAGTGAATGTATAAAAGCATTTTCTTAAAATGCATTTTTTGTGTTGGAAGATATTTGTGGTGACGTTTGTGTGGGAGAGGTGCCTGCAACTGACCACTGTGTGGGATTATGTGTGAGAGAACGTATGAGTTGGTGGAGGTTTTCCCTAGAGAAACAAAGAGTTGATCTGTAAAATATATATATATATTATTATTATTGCTATTGAAACAGTTTGATTCAATCTTAGGTGTTCAGCTTTTATCTCAGCAGTTTTAAATTGTCCCTTCCCTGCCTCTTCATATTATTGATTTCTCCAAAACACTCCCTTTAGTTTGGGACCAAGATTGAGATCAGAATTTATGACATTATCAGTGCACTTTCAGCCTGGAAACCGTTTCTTTTTCTGATTTAAAAATTCAAACTTAAAACTTCCTTAAATTCTTTATTTATTAATAAACATACACATACACACGCGCGCACACACACACCTACTATGTCTCTCTATCCTTGTGGGGACTTTACATTGACTTCCATTCATTTTTTGGAAATTTTATAGCCTAACCTTGACCATTTACCCTTAATATAACCACACAGATACCTACCTGAACCTAAAACTACCCCCCCCCTTCAATATACACAGTTAAATTTTGTGCAGAATAATGAAATTAAAGCAAGAATTCAAGGATTTTTTTTGTCATTCCAAAGAGTATTATGAGGAATGAAAGATAGATGAGGCCCCTGTTGTCAGAATAAATACATCAAGCAATAAGAAGTTAAAATAAAATATCAAAAGAAAAAAATGTACATAATGGGTCACACATGTACTGCGACATACAAACCTACATATTCAGCCATAGTAGAGTGATCATTTTAAAAAAATTGAATAATCTAGATTAATCGCAAAGATATCTTGAGATTAATCGCAATTAAAAATTTTAATCTATGCCCAGCACTAATATATATATATCTTTTAAGGGTAGCGCCTCCTCATGACGTCTTCATGAAGATGATCCTTGTTCTGTGCAGGGGTCTGTGGCTGCATGACGCAGAGCACCTGTTCTCCTTTGTTTATGTTTAGATCTTCTTCTGAATGGGTGTTCTGAAATGTAATTTTATTGTGCTCTGTACAATAACAAAAAAGGCCTTATCTTATCTTATCTTATCTTATCTTATCTTATCTTATCTTATCTTATCTTATCTTATCTTATCTTATAATCCATCCATTATCTATACCCGCTTATTTCTTCAGGGACATGGGGGTCACTGGTGCCCATATCCAGCAGCCACAGTGCGAGGGGTGGGGTACACTCTGGACAGGTTGCAAGTCCATCACAGGGCTAAAATCAAGATATAAAATCAAGTTTGTATTTTTTAAATACCATGTGAAGCTAGTCAAGCAACAAATAACAAATACATTCTCTACCATTTTCTGATTTTTTGTCAATTTTTGTATTTATGATTTAAATATTTAATATTATTATTATTATTAATATTGTTATTATTATTGATGTTGTTGTTGTTGTTGTTGTTGTTGTTGTTGTTGTTGTTGTTGTTGTTGGTGGTGGTGGTGGTGGTGGTGTTATTATTATTATTATTATTATTATTATTATTATTAAGTGTAACTGCCATAGATGCTAAATGCTACACACACTGCCTGACATGTCCTGCTCTGCTTGTAATAGGAGGTAGTTGTTGTTGTTGTTGTTTTCATTTGGCATAAAAAGGCATAAAAACACAAGTTTTACACTTGTGAATTATTTAGTAGGATTAAAACTAAAGGAACCTAAATTAGCAGATGCAAACCTTTCTGCTAACGGTTTCCAAAGTTAGCAAAAACCTAATTTGCTAAATGAGAAGCTAGTTCCATTATTAGCAAATTAGAAAATGATCAGACATATACATATTAAAAAGTATATTCATATGTCCATTTACACAACTTGATGTAGGCAATGTTCACATCAACATGACACCATTTCTGTGTTTCTCACACTAATACCACTGAGGCTTTTTTAAAAAGCTATCTAAGGTAATATATTAACTGTACACAACTTTTTCAGAGATTTTAACTTCCAAAGATTTCAACTTTAATCCTGCTAAAATGGACTTTTTTTTCAATTCAGCAGGTTTCAAACAAATTGGGTTTTACTTTCTAGGATTTCCAATGCAAATAAATTAGTTCAATAAAATACCAAGGTGTCTCTTAGAGAGCAGATAATTAAACACCTTACATCGAAGGCTATTCCGCTGTATTTCAAGTGTCCAAGAGTTCAGACTGATGAATGCAGCCATTAAAAAAGACAGCACTCAATACCATTTCAGTGGACAGTAAAACACACGTGAAAAGTTGCAGATAAAGGGACTGAGTAAATCTCCGAAAGAATCGCTGCAATGTTGGGTGGAAGATCAGACTATTTAGAGTATTTTTAAAGAGCACTTTTCTTAACACAGAGGGAAAAGCTGTGATACTTGCTTATGATTTAATTTAATCGTGAATTTAACACGCTGAAAAGTCCCCATTAGTGAATAAAGCTGGAGTAAAAAGAAAGGTGTCAGTGGAATTCTTGACAACATATTCACCGTGCTGTGAAAACAATCAAAGCCAGCAAAATAAAGGGAGCCATCTTTGTAACAGCAGGAATAATGATGGCTTTGAACCTGCTTTGTCAAAGCAAACAGCTGCTGTTCCTGAAAGATTAAACTTGAGCATTGTGCAAACAGTAATAATATAAAAAGAATAATAAAAAAAACAATTAATTTCTAGATAAATCATACATATAGTCACCAAGAGACTGATTTTTTTTTTCAGGAGTCATATCCAAATCACTGTTTAGGTTTTACATCTGCCTCTGCACTTTCAATAGGCAGAAAAAGCAATGAAACATTCATTGAATCCTACTCAGCATAATTAAACAGTATCAACTTAATTACCCCTGGCTTATTCACTGTAATAAAATGACACAGTTCATCTGTGCACAACCTTTTCCCCAGGTGGGAGTAGCACTGTGCCTGGGGCAAAAACTTTACCATGTTTGGATTTTTGTTTTTTTAAAGGGTTTCTTTCTGTTTTGTCCATCTGCCAGGCCAGGGTTTTCTGCTGCAGGAGCTCTAGAGGCAGGCACGTGAAAAAGAAAATATTCTCAGAACAATGACCTAACTCCCCAGTGAACGCAAGCTTGTGCATGATCTTTGCGCAGGAAGGTTAATGTGGGCGCGATGATGATCCGAGAGCCGCCATTCACCCTGCAGGAGACGTCCTTTAACTTGACCGCAATAGCTCATCATGAAACCTCTCACTATGGCTTCTCAACTGGACAGGGTTTGGACTCGAGTGCTTAGGGGGTTACAAGCCGCGCAAGAATTGCTAAATCCACATGCTGCCGGATGAACCATGACCTATGTGCAAGAGTTTTAGGAAGAGTAAAAAAAAATAAAATCAATCAGGCAGGTGTTTTTCTAAACTAACTCTGGAGCTAAGATAACCTCACCTCATTCAGGACTGAGCTAATCTTTACTTTCCTTCTGATGAAAAATACACAAAGCTTTAGTGGTTCATAAAGCAACAGGAACAGAAAGGATGTGGTTTTGTTAAAAGGTAGTAGGGAGGGGAGGGAAACAAAAATCAACCCGGAGATTTACAGGGGCAAGGAAAACCTTATTGACTTCAACTGATGGCTTAGTATATTGAAGCGGTGGGCAGTAAAGAACTGTGTGTAAAACTCATGGCATCAGGCAGACACATCAGCCCTACAGCTAATGAACTGTATGTGCTACAGCCATAAAATACATGGGCATTCTAGAAGATTAGAGCCATTAAATCTTTCTGTGAATTATTATTCAGACAGGAAACGGCCTCTTCTTTCAATCCGAATGAACATCTATTAAAAATCTTTTCACGACAAAAGCACTCTGTCTTGTAGAGGTTTTTTAGTTTTTTATTACATTTACCGAAAATAAGATTAATACATTTTTTGGGAGTGTTTAGCCTGAAAATATAACCTAAAGCTGACTTTTGTATTAAATGCAGTCTGGGTCTAAACTCTATCAGTGTTATTCTGTTTTATTCTGCAGTACATTTCAGATTGTTTCTGTTCATGATGAGCACCTGGTCTCTTATGTTCATAAACCTTTCAGATAAACACTGATTCTGCCCCCCTTCTCCTCTGCACCAACACAACCGATGGAGTTTCACAGAAGTTGGAGAAAATGAAAGCACAGATAAAAACACTGTGAGGACCATTTGATCTGTTTCTTACAAAAATAAGAGTTTCTTAAATTGTGCCATTTGGTAAAAGTGAGTTCCTGAACATCTTGTCCACGCTGTTGGAAAAAGGAGAGCAAAACTGACAAAAGCAGAATCTCTTTGTGACAACTCTAAATGTGATTTCATTTCCAAACTGAAGGGTCTTTTTCTAAAGGGGTTCTGTTCCCATTAAGGTGTCTTGAACAAACAACTGCTGAGCATCTATCAGCCCTCTTGTTACTCTTAGCGCAGGGTGCGTATTTTTTGTGCAAACTCACAAATACCTCATTCCTAATTTGCATTGTGGTGGGCAGAGTAAATATTTTATGAAATGCTTGTTTGGTATTCTGGGCTGCAGTAGACTTGTAGTGTTTATGAAACTGAAAATATGCTAATCTGCACCTAGTTAGCCTCACATGACCTTGCATTTCTGCAGTTTCAGTAACAAACTTGTGGGATTTTGGTGCACACTTCACCATAAAAAAAAAAACATTTGTACACTTGTGCCTTTTTATGTTTTGGCACAGTGTCTTTGTGCATGTTATTTACCCCAGCTTGTTTCATACATGTTTTTACACACCTCCACTGTTGTACCCTGCTGTTCATTTCACTTCTCAGTAGAATTGCAGTGATTTTGGCTAAACCCTAAAAACTGTTAGATCTCTCTCATGTGTTGTGAAGGACTCTCAGCAACCACATGATCATATTTTAACTCAATATCTGTAAAATGAACTGAGATGTAGTCATTTTTTGTGCTGACTAATATTTATTAGCTGTGTTAGACTTCTTGAAATGTAAAAACTTTAAATATTAATAAATTGCAAATGTACAACCATGTATTATTTTCTAAGATTTTCATTAAAGTATGCACAGTGGTTCATGGTTAGCACCGACCCCTCACAGCAAGAAGGTCCTGAGTTCGATCCCCTGGGGTCTTTCTGTGCAGAGTTTGGATGTTCTCCTCTTTCTTTTGTAGGTTTTCTCCGGGTACTCCTGTTTCCCATATACTCCAAAAACATGTACACTAGGTTGCCTTCAGGCCCAGGCCGCTCTTGTAAAAGAGATCTATGATCTCAATGGGACTTGCCAACAACAGTAAAATAAAAATAAATTAGATATTTTGCTAACAGACAATCAGGGTTGACTCCAGAAGTTATTGCTAAAGTTTTGTGCAATAAAAATTGCATGTCTTGGAGATGAGTCTCAGCTGTAACCACACCAAAATTTAGCTCAGTGTTTGACTGAATTATTACCATTTTTATGTGTTTTTCTGTTCGTTTGCTGTGGTGGCCATCTTGAATTGGATTGCCTCTAAAATGTATTCAGTTGCAGATGTGTATGTACTTACTATATATAAGACATTATTACTGGCTTTTACCTTTCAATAATAAAAAGTCCAACTTTTTCCCTGTGTTTATTTAAAGCTGTTTTATGTTCAGTATTTTACTGTGGTTTTGTACCTGCGTTCATGTTTCATGGTCTGTGGATCTGGTTGATTTTGGGAGACTGTAATTATCTTTTTAATGTCTGCAGTTTAATGTCTCTGTTGTTGTTTGTTCTTGTGTTTGTTTTAGTTTTGACTTCCCAGTATTTCAGGGAAGTGTTTTGTATTGACAGCTTTGCTATTTAATGTGTTCCAGTTTGTTTTCACACCTGCTCTGTATCTCTAATTAACACACCTGTTGTTCGTTGTCTAATTAGTTTACTCCTCAATTTCCTCTGCTTTCTGCTGGTTTGGTGTTTTCATCTCCACTGCTCTACAGCCAGTCAGGTAAGTTTACACTGCTGGCACCTGTTACCAGAAGTACCTACTTTAAATAAAAGACTTCCTTAAAGAAATGGATATTACCTTTTAAAGAAGGTTTTAGACTTAGGTCTTAAAACTATTACTCTTCTGCCTTAAAAAATATGGGTTAAAAATAATCCAAAAATTGAGCTTTATTTAAGTTTAGTGGTACTCACATTGTTCAGGAAAATAGGTACTTATTGTTTTTGTTTTATAAAAGTGACTTTACTTTGTACATAAATATACAGAAAATGAATAAATGTAACTTTTTAAAAGCATTGTTTGACTGGGTGTGTGGCTGAAGTGCAGGCAATTTTTCTTCATGACACAATCGAGTCATGGTTTCTTAAAAAGCAGCCGCAGAATTCTGTAATGAGGTATGTTTGAAGAAAAACATAGTCAGACAAATGGAGGCTCATATAACTTGAGACTTATTACTTGCTGCAGGACGCCAGCCGCAGCACTCATCAACATGCTGGAACTCTGACCCACGAGCACTTAGCAGTCATTACTGCAGCATTACAAGGTTTTACATGAGCCCATGGCAAGTTCCTGTTTCATGTGATGATCAGAAATTACTCCTATTATTCAGAATCTACACTCAACATTGCACCAGTATCTTTCAGAATCATGTCAGTACTGCACTTTTTACTATCCATAGTAAGTAAAAGCACAAACTCACACAGGTGTGGAGGCAAAAAATGGCAAAAAATTTAATTTATAATTTATTTTTAGCTAATTAATCCTAGCCAAAATAGTTTTCATTTTTATTATGACATTCATATCCAAAGATTTCAAACCTGATTCATGTTTCTGCCATGGTGCACATTCCCAAACAACACTTAAATATGTCAAACTTAGTGTCAAAGTTTAGTCAGTCCTCAGTAATAAAGTTTGGTCTCCAGCTCCACACGTTCCGTCCTCCTCTTTCATGATGGGTCACCGACTACGTGACATACAAACTGTGTCCGCTACATCAAGCGGAGAATTAGCACCCTCTTCTCTTCAGCCCACTGATTTTAAATTAGTTAAGGCTTCCACAGATCATGGACCAAAGGTCTTCAGGGGCCCTATCATCTCCAGCAGTTAGCATTATCTTTAAAGTTCAGGTAGCAGGAACTTTGAAGGACATGAGCGTGATATAATGGTGACATATCACTGCTGGATGCACATAGTAACTCAACATATCAGATGTGGATCACAGTCCAGGATGAACTGATGGGTTAATTATAGCAAACACTCAAGGTTATCCCACACACACATACACACATGGGTGTTACCGTGGAGGACAAAGTACTCAGTTTCATTATTTGAGTCGAAGTACTGAGCATACTGGTCAAATATTACTCCAGTAAAAGTAGGTCTGTTAAATTATTATGGTACTTAAGTTAAAGTACTGGAGTATGTTCTTTCAAAAATACTTGAGTATAGAAAATACTTAAAATTTATATATTTTTTTAACAATACATTTCACTTGAGTGAAGCTCATTAAGGAGCTTTAAATGTAATTTTTAGGGGAAACATGTCACACTGAGCTATTTAGATATCTGTAATATTTGAATTAAAAATATTTGTTGCAAAAAAACTAGAAACACTTATGTACAAAACAATTTAACAATGTTTTTTTTGGTAAAAATCCATCAATGGAACAAAGAGAATAAATGTCTAAAATGCTCTAAATTAAATCTTAAATAAAAGGAATCCATGTTAAAATCAAGAGGACTAACCAGGATCTAACAGAGACCCACAATAATGCTGAAACATATATTTTATCTATACCTAGTGGACCTACAAAGCAACACTAGTCAGAACAAAAACTATTATTCTCTTTGCAAAGCTACATATCACCACCATCCATCCATCCATTTTCTTCTACTTATCTGGGATCGGGTCGCGGGGGCAGCAGCCTAAGCAGAGAGACTTCAGCCACTTGGGCCAGCTCCTCTGGGGGAATCCTGAGGCGTTCCCAGGCCAGCTGAGAAACATAGTCCCTCCAGCGTGTCCTGGGTCTTCCTCTGTGTCTCCTCCCAGTGGGATGTGCCCAGAACACCTCACCAGGGAGGCGTCCAGGAGGCATCCTAACCAGATGCCTGAACCACCTCAATTGGCTCCTCTCGACGTGGAGGAGCAGCGGCTCTACTCTGAGTCCCTCCTGAATGACTGAGCTTCTCACCCTATCTCTAAGGGAGAGCCCACACCGTGCGGAGGAAACATATTTCAGCCGCTTTTATCCGCGATCTTGTTCTTTTGGTCACTACCTAAAGCTTGTGACCATAGATGAGGGTAGGAACATAGATCGACCGGTAAATCACCATGACAGATCGGTACAGTGCACGCATCACTGTAGACGCAGCACCAATCCACCTATCGATCTACGGCTCCATTCTTCCCCCAAGATTCTTAAACTCCTCCACTTATCACCACCTACTGTAAAATGGTGTGTGTATTTTTGCGATGTGTTGGTGTAACAAAATAGATTCAAACTACACAAAGACGGCCAAAAAATGTTATTGGTAACTAAAGCCATTAGAAATGCGGTGGAGTAAAAAGTATGATTTTACTGTTAAAATGTAGTGGAGTAAAAGCAAAACATTTTTCAGTAAAAATGCTACTCGAGTGTAGTCAAGTAAACTTATTTCATTACTGTTCTGTAATACAAATATTTACACTCAGAATGAACCCAAACCAGTGTTGGACAGTAGTTTTAATGTTGAGTATGTGAAGATGTGAGGTCACATCATCTGCACCTGGTCAAATTTAAATGCAGAAGAAACCTGTCTGCAGATAAATACAACAGTAAGTCTAGCATTGTTGCATATTTATCATTTTCAGATTCCTTATGTATTTTAACTTTTTGTGTTTTTCTGCCCACCTGTTCATGCATTTCAGATATTTTTTTCCCATGCACTTGCTGTCTTATTTGATCAACCTGCAGGAGTCTTTTTTAACTTTAACAAAGGAAAAGCAGCTTCCTCAAAATACATCAGATCCAGTTTAATATAAAAGCAATATCACAACAGGCTGTAAAACCACCATCTATAGCAAACAGTATTTCCCGCTGCCCATAATTTATTTTATGTGGAAAAACACCAAATTTCACTAAGACTGATCTGTGTTTTTGTAAACATGTTTGAATAGAGTTCACTCTTGTTTCCTCTGCACTCCTTTTTGCTCTGAGAAAATAATTCTCCCGTCATATTATCCATCCCAGGAGTGGGAAAGTTTTGCTTTCCTGTCGAAATGATTAATCCATCACATTATTTTGCAGAGGGACTCGAAAGGCTCCAGCACTACCTGTGGACCCAATTACACAAGTGACAACAGCGTCGATGCAACTCTCTGACTTATGGAAGCGTTAGCACAACTTTTTTTTTTTAACAAACTCTGTAAAATGGGGAAGGATCAGCAGCCTGGCATAGCTTGCCTAAAGCTGATGATGATGATGACATTAAGTGCCACCAGGTGCTGGGAGATAAAAGTTGTCCACCATGAAAAACAACATTTACCTATTTTCCTGAAGGGTCTCCCTTTGGTCAGCTCCCAGGAATAAAAGCAAAAACACAATAGGCCTTTAATTATGGGGTTCCAAGTGTAAAAATAAAATGGTTAAAAAATTGTCACTAACAGCTTTTTCATTATTTTACTCATTTTGTGTTCCAAAATTTCCACTAACACTTTACTGTTATTTAGCTCACTGCTCTCACAATTTGCCAATTTTTAATGTTAAATTAAAAAAAAAAAAAATATATATATATATATATATATATATACATATAATTTCTACATAAAAAAATCTAAGCTAAATATATATAGAAGCATTAGCAGTAGCTAATGTTGAAGTTTTATGATGAAATCATCCTGGTTTGCTAATGCTAACAGCTGCTAACTCTTTTAAAGATGGTATTTAAATTTTAAATTCAAAATGTGTTCATTGAAAACAATATGGATGGTAGATGTGGTCCAGAAGTTGGAAGTGCAGCTCGGACACTGGCTGCAAATGCAAGTTTGATGTCTAGTAGGGAATTTAGCTGCATTGGAGCATTAGTGGTTACTTTGATGATATGATGATGTCACAGCAAGAGCTGAGTGCAACGGCAAAGGGAGCGTTAATTTAACTTTTACATTTAGATTAAGGATTTGTTATTAATATTGTTTTAACATTTAAATTCAACATGTCTTATGGGCCAGCTCCTCTGGGGGAGTCCCGAGGCGTATATTTTATATATATAATTGTTATTATTTTTTTAAAGCTTAAGCAGATTGTTACATTTTGGAGGAACGGAATATTCAAAGGACACATTTAGAAAACAAGCAAGGTGCAGAATAACAACTGATCTGCCAGCGACATCACCGGAGACTTCATTGCTATTCATCTGGTGGTCTCTCCTGTCTATCACTTTGGTGTAGAACACACAGAGATCACTAGAACAGGCTGGAGGTGCTTCACATGCTCGGAGTACAAAATAGCTTTCTCTCATAAGACAACTCTTGATAGTACAAGCAGATCAAAATGCCAGTCTGGGTCTCTTTGCTCCAATTAGACCATTATATTCCTATTATCATGCTGAAACGAGCAGTTTGGGTTAAAGAGCAGCACCGCACATCTTGCTTACCGTGCCACTTACACTGATGAATGCTGATGAGTGCGGCGCAAACTCCTGAATTTTGAAGACATTTGGCTAAAAATAAAGCAGCGTCCTTTTAGGTAAACAACGATGCTGTGCAGGAGCGTTGAACGGGCACCAGCAGCCAGAATCCCATTCAATTAGTGATCCATGGGTCCAGGGTGTATTATGCAAACATAACCAGCAGTATAAAGTAGTGATCAATCACACGTTGCTTGATACTGAAGGCTGAACAAGAAAAAACGCTAAATGTAACCAAGGTTTTGTAAACAGTCACAAGCAAAATAAATAAATAAATAAATAATAATGTTTTGTTTTCCTTATTTTGGTTTACGGCAGTAAGAAGTGACTAAAAGCACGAGGAAAAAAAGAAGAGGCAGAAGGATTTAAAGCAGGATTTAGATTTAGCTGCATAGTTATACAGACTAAGACCTCTAAACCCTTCAGAGACCACCCCCACCCCTCTCCCCTCACAGGCTACAGTTGTCTGTTGCACGAGCAAATGTCAAAGCATGTTTATTGTGTGACGGGTATTTTTGACCCACAATGCAGTGTTGGTAAAATCCGAGTTAAACAGGTGCGTTTGTGTGCTCAATGAAGACAGGACACAGATTAATGACTCGAGCTGCCTCAGACCACTATGTCAAAGTCACTGCTGCCCACTGTGGCTGTGTGAGTGGGAGCTTGTGTGGACCTTGACATAGGCAGCAGCTAAAAATAGCCAGAGAGAATAAAGAAGGTGCTGCTTCGGTGTGTTTCCCTCCCTCCTGTTGACAAACACACACATGCACACACACACTGTCTTACTTACACTTTTAACCTCAAGTGCTGTGGCTTTTCTTTAGACCACAAGCCTTCCATAACTAAACCATGTGACTAGTTTTAGTCAAACTTTCAGAAAGTTACCACTAGATTTATCAATTGTTTGGAATTTCAGTTTTATTTATGAAGTCCAAATAACAACAGAAGTTGACCAACGTGTTTTATAATTCAGTTCAACAAAACTATTCCACAGATTGACAGCAGCAAATGCAAAAACCTGATCACCTCTAGATTTTAGGAGTGTAACAATACATCAGTCCACATTGATATATTTATTAAATGATTAATGATTCAATTACTGTAAGGCAAAATGAAAACATTGATCCATATGGTCATCATGTGCCTGATGTGATCACTGACCTGGGAACTGAATTATATTAAAATTGTATCATGAGAAACTTTGTGATATCGAAAACCATTGTATCTTCATCCAAACAAATTAATTGTATCATGATAAGCTGATGATTTACACTTTTAGTTTTGATCTAGGATCATCTCACAGAAACCAGTTGGTTGACTGGAGTGTAGCTTTTAAGGAGATCACAAATTAAAAAAAAACAACTTGAAAAATAAGCAATAAAGTCTTAAAAGTAAACTGGAATCAATTTAAGTAATTGTAAAATAATTTAATTGTATTATAAATTATTTAAGCATAAGGATTTTTTTTTTACCATTCTTGTAAATCCTCCAACACTGCTCAGCCTTTAAGAAAACTCTACTATTGTTTGACGTTTTCATGCACCTAAAGTCCTCCCAGAGTCCATCACTGCAGAAAATACAAGTCCAACAGAAAAGCTCTTTGCCGTGTGACTCTCTAATGAGCGTGTGATGAATAGATGATGATGCGTCTCTTATGTTGCTGACAGCATCACAGGCAGAGGCTGAGGGGTGCAAGTGTCTCCACAGCGTTCTACGGATGATGGAATGGACACATTTCATGACAAATTGTAAAGAGAAAGCACAGGCAGCAGTCAGGAATCAGAGCACGCTCTCCTTTTATTATTTATTTAATCATTTATTTATTTGGCTGCAAATGATGAGAATATGAACGCAGCTGTGGACTGATGCATCAGACCTGGAGTATTTTAAACAGAATTATGCGCACACTTAAAAATAAATATACATTTGTTTGTTTGAATTTTTGTCCACTGAAATCTGATGTTTTTAACAAAAAGAGAGATTTTAATGAGAAAATACAAAAATTCAACCTCAAACTGAGCCTAATTGTGTTAAAATATCTGAACACTTTATTTTATTTGTTCTGGTAAATGGGATTAATTAACAAATGAATGTTTGTTTTGATGCAGAAAATGTTTTTCATCTTCATTTTATTCTTTGCTCTGATGAGTCTTGATTATCTCCCTGTTTGGTTCTGTGGCCCAGCGTGTCTCTTTACCATAATGTTACTATTTGAGTTGCTTTAGCAATAACCCACTCAACTCACACACACCCACATAGAAACATAGCCTTATATAAACAAACTGTGTCTTTTGAAAAAGATGGTAATTATAGATATCAAGCTAGAAAGCAAAGTTATCCCACTCACAAGCCGCCTTCAGCTCTCCCAAGTAGCGGTGCAGAAGGAGCGTTTTCTGCCAGCGTGTCCCACACAACACGTTTGGACAGCTGCAGAAGCTGCGGTGCAGAAGATTGCTTTGCTGATAATTTCGAATCCACACGGCTGCAACCTCATTTATCCTGACTCATGGGATAGCTGATTGGCTGCCAGTTTGATAATGATAATTAATGAAAGTGGACACAGTCAATTAGCCCTAATCATTTCTCTGTAGCCTAATGAACAACTGTATCATCAGCAGTTTTGGTAATATTTTACATATTATAATTGAGGGTCATGAACATGGTCCTCCTTTCACTATAGTGCTGTCATGTTAAATAAGGTTCAAAGCCACAGAGGAAAATTCAATTGTAAGAATGATGTTAATTAGTAAAAAAGTTATCAGTTATTTCTCTTTTATTACAACTCTTTCCCCACAGAGTTTACATGTGTGTCAATTGAAAGTCCCCTCTTCGCTCAGCACAATTCCACCAATGTGATTTACCACTGCATATAAGTAATTGATTTTCCTTCTATGTTCCTTCCTTCTAGTGACAAATAATCAATGCAACTGCACTGGCTAACAAAGTCTTTGCGTGCATGTAAGTTTCTGTTTTTACCCCTCGGTGGGCACGGCTTGTTTGGGAGGTCAGAAGTGGCGTTGGTATCCCCAAAACTTCTCAACTTCTGTGTAGTCTGAGTATTGTGACAGTTTTATATTCAGAACTTTGGATATCCAAAACCTTGAAGTTTGGTTTTGCAGAAAAGCAATGAATTATTAATATCTTACCTGTTGTAGGAAATGTTTGAACAAACTCAGTTTGGAGAAACAGAAATTGTTTGTGACATGACTGAGCTGCAGTTTGTCCGATTTTAAAACAACTTTTTAACTCAAACATTTTGCAAACACTGTTTTATAAAGTTTTACACCATCATTTGTTTTGCATTTTAGGATTTTTCTGACAGAAGTGTCCCAAGTTGATGTGTTACAGCTTTTTGCAGCTTATCACAGAATTCAATTCATTCAATTCATTATGCAATACAAACCTGATGATGTAATAGTTTAAAATAGATTTTGCATGAACTACTGATTTTTTAAAACATAATTGAAGTCAACAACAATCCACTGAGGTTTTTGCCCTGCTTATTTGGGCCTGATGTTGTTAAAAGGGCCATTTACCACAAACCTAATATTAAATCCTCATAACTTTTCCACAGGACCCCACTTCAAAAGATCTAAACTATTGTTTTTAAAGGCTTCTTTTCAATTGACTCTACAAGCATCATTGCTCTGAAGACCAGCCTCTTTATGTGGACAGGGAGAAACAATCTGTTGGTAATAACCTCAGGGACATTTAGGAATACATATTTTATATTTTCATTTCATTGCAGGGACTTGGCAGGCTATTACATATTAATAACCAATAGATCGGCAGGCTTGTTGTGTCTTTGGTTTATTGTTAGCCTTCTGCAGTAATAGCTTGTTATCATCCAGGACAAAACATGCCACGAGTTGTGTGCCCAGCTCTAATAAACTCCTTAACACACAAATCAGTTACTTAGTTTTTAGTTGTCTGTGTTTTTGCACCAAAAAATAATGTAGATTTTAAACTTTGAACTTATCGTGTTTATACCACTTCTCATAAAACGTTTTGCACAGTGTTTTATGTATTTAATGCCTTCAACACAAATGAAGTTCCCAATAATAAAAAACTCTTTAACCTTTAGTTGAAAAAAGTTTTAAATCCACTCATCAGGCTATTTGGGTCCATTGAAGGTTTGCAGATTCTTAAATCAAATACATTTGAGGTTCTAGATGTAGCTTGTAAAGATGTGTTTTAAAAGTAGAGCAAAAAAAAAAAAACTTTAAAGAGTGTATGAAAGCAATTTCTTGTGTTTTAAGGAGATGCTAAATAATACATATTTTTCTGAGGGTTTTAGTGAAAACTCGTCACCGTAGAGCGAAGTCACCGGCTTTAGTTCTGCACTTAGAATGAAAAGCAACACAACATTGATTTTTATGGTCGTTACATTAAAAAGATGCCTGCAGCAAATCCTGCACCAATCTTATGGTGCCATTGCTTTATGGGACTGATGTATTTTTCGAGAAAAGAAGGGGTGGGTTTACATGTGCTTGTATGCAAAACGCACGTTTAAAGCCAGAAAACTTACAAATCTTGATAGTTTCATAAATAAATTGGGCCTTTTGCCATATGAAATGATGACATATTATCAGGGATTGGCAGAGCATGAAGAACATTTGTTTTATTGTAATATTACAGAAATTAAATTATTGTTGTTGACAAAAAGAACTGTTTTAATGGAAACATGTCAAATTGATGTGTAGCCTTCTCAGTCATGTGCAGAAAATCAAGAATATGCTTGTTTTTTGTTATGCTTTAGGTTTTTAGGTTTTTAGGAGTTGAAAGTTTTTTGTTCTTTGAATCCTTTCGGTGGTTACATAGTCTTAACCGGAAGATCTATGTGGACATTTTTTTAAGACAAAGCACCGATGTGATTTGATGCTTATTTGTTTCTTTTGCAGTATGATGCTGTGAATATGAAAGGCCTGCTATAGTTTCAGTGGGCAGGCAGTGATTTGGTGCGATTGGACAGGCTCCTCTGGCTGGTCAGGGTGCACAAACCAGTGATCGCCTTCCAGGAGCTACTGGTAAAATAATTCATGGTCGCTGGTTAATTTCTAACTTTTCTTTCTAATCATTTTAATTCAAACTAAAATAACAGCACATGCTTTGTTTTTTCTTGTGTGCTATAGTGGAGGTTTTGAGAGATGATGTGATGATAAAGTAAAGTCAAGATTTTATTGATTGTCTGAGTGCTTTGAACTAAGTCTTAATGAGTCACTTTCAGAATCTCAGACTTGTTTTGCTTCCTGAAAACAAAAACGGAAAACTGTATTAATGAGAGCAGATTTATTAGGATTTATTGTCCAAATAATAATCTTTTTTTTTTTTTTTTTTTTTTGTAAATTTCTCCATTATAGATATGAAAATGATTATCAGCCGCTGTTAATGTTAGAAGTGGAAGATGTTTTAGCCCATCCGCCTGCTGCTAAAACAATGAACAAAAAACTCCCCGAGCTTAATTATCTACAACTACAGTAGGATAATTACATTTCGGAGTCAACCCAATTCAAGATGGCCGTCACCCCTTATCAATTTTAGTTTGTACAAAAATTACATCAACACTAAGCTAAAATTTGTTTTATTTCAGTTTGCACACAAAAATGTTCTTTTGCAATGAAAAGCAGTGGGCGATATGCATTCCTCCAATGGTAGACCTTTAATTACCATGATCCAACAGAATTTAAAAATAAAAATAAACCAAATAGCTACATGAAATCCCCTTTAATAAACAACCCTCTACTTTAAGACTCATTTAAATGTAGTCAAACAAATAAGTAACATTATTTTTTTATAAGCACAGCTCTGTTAAACATATTTCTTTTTATTTAGGCTCTCCCTGTGTGATCAGCTCCAACCTGCTGCCCGGTGCTGATTGGGTCTGTGCGCTGCGCGTGGTGCAGCCTGTGCGCGCGCCTCTCCTCTGTAGTAAGCAGCGGGACACTCCGCAGTTCGCTCATCCCGCTTCACGTCCGCATTGATTCACTCAGCCTGTCTTCTTCAAGCTTTTAAGAGTGAGTGAGGAGGAGGAGGAGGACTCTTGTTTCTCAGTTGCTCCGATGGCTAAACGGCACCTGTGTCCAATGTGATCCTCTCTGAATCAGAGGACTGTTTCTCCTCTTCTTCATCTGTTTTCTTCCCGACTCGTTCTCATCACGATGAGGGACGCGCGATCAGAGCTCCGCGGAGAGCTTCGTCCAGCCGTGTCCGCTTAACTAAAAGGGGGATTCCTCCCTTTTCATCCTCTGCTCCCCCCAGAAACCACAGGAGAGTTTGCATGCAAAGGGTGGTCTACCGCGGCAAGGTGAGATTTTTTTTCTTATTTTTATTTTTTTTACAGCGTTTTCTGCGTTCAACGTGACTTTAAACTGAGTCTAAAGCAAATCTGTGGGTTGAGTGTAGGTGATGGACTGGGCATTGATAATGTAGTGTAACAGGTATGCTGCAGTATTTGCTCTATAAATCAAACTAGGCATGTCAATTTAATCATTTGCCTTAATTTTTCTTTTCTTGTCAACCTATTTTATGCATTGAAATTGGTTAATTATCATTTATTTGTTGCACATTTGTATCCAAATAAAACAGATTTGTCAAAAATAGTGCTACTAAGCAGCCCTTTAGCTTAGGTAAAATAGTCCTATCCCTGATTAAAATCACTCCCAACTTTTAAAAGTGATTAAATGTTTGAGTAGTCTGTAATCTGTGCAAATAAATTCCTATGAGGGAGTATTCTATGACAGGAAACATGAAAAGTGAGATAAGAGTCCAGGAATCATTGCCACACATGCATCCTCTGTCCAAATAATTTTAACTCACAAACACTGAGCTTCAGAGCATGGTCTGCACACAGTGGTGCTCCGGCTGACCAAAACAAAGAAACTGTGCCAAACCAGACGGCAAAGCCATTCCTATTGACTGTTAAAACAGAACCATTGATTGTGTCTAACGCCAACAAAGAAATGTGATGAAAGGGATCGATAACACTCTGCTGCAGTCACAACTTTTGATTGGCATTTGTCGTTATCAAAGGCTGTTTATCACTTCCGTTTTGATGCTGAAGTGAGTTTTTCTGATGTGCTTGACTTGTCAGTCTCACAACGTGTTTCTCTTGTTTTCTCAGCCATGGATGGACTTGCCTAAAGAAGATCCAACATAGCTGAAGAGTTTTAGACTTCTTTTTTTTCTTTTTCTGTGTAACATCCTCCTGGACGTTTACCGTTCTGTAACCATGGCTGAAAAGATCGGAGCCGCTGGTCTTAAACCCAACAACGTCCGAACTGCGCCCCCGCTGCCCCCCGAGCCCATAGACATCATCCGCACCAAAGCTCGCTCCCGCAGAGTCCGCCTTAACGTAGGGGGTCTGAACCACGAGGTCCTGTGGCGGACCTTGGATCGGTTACCCAGGACCCGGCTCGGCAAGCTCAGAGACTGCAACACCCACGAGTCCCTGATGGAGGTCTGCGACGACTACAGCCTGAACGAGAACGAGTACTTCTTCGATCGGCACCCGGGGGCCTTCACCTCCATCCTGAACTTTTACCGCACGGGCAAGTTGCACATGATGGAGGAGATGTGCGCCCTCTCCTTCGGCCAGGAGTTGGACTACTGGGGGATTGACGAGATCTACCTGGAGTCGTGCTGCCAGGCCCGATACCACCAGAAGAAAGAGCAGATGAACGAGGAGCTGCGGAGGGAGGCCGAGACAATGAGGGAGAGGGAGGGCGAGGGAGAGTTTGATAACACCTGCTGCCCAGAGAAGAGGAAGAAACTGTGGGATCTCCTGGAGAAGCCCAGCTCCTCTGTGGCTGCCAAGGTAGGAATCCGAAACTGGAAGCAAAATCGCACCCTCTCCATCTCACATTTCCCCGCTCGCAGTCATAGCTCGACACACTCCGGTTGCATAATAACACATTGCAGGCATGCTTGTTAAAGAACAACTCCCACATGAACAGTAAAACATGAGATCATCCGTCTGAATCTTGTACAGCCAGTAGCAGCCGTTGTTACAGGTTGACAGTAAAGAACGCCACGAGTGCAAAGGCAGGAAATTGAAGAAACTGTACGTGAGCAGAAATGCAAACAAAAAAGGCTTTGAAGAGATTATCTGGTGGCATTTTAGATTTTTATAGTATAATGTCAGTAGAGATAAAATGTACTTTTTTTTAGATCAATTTTAGGTTAAAGAAATAACAGGATGATGTCAAAATGTTCTCACAGATGCTTATAATTAATTAAAACTGCTGTATCAGTTTGTCAAATTTTCATTTTTCATATCTTCACAGATACCAAAACCACTTTTTACTTCTCTAAACAGTCCCCCCACTCATGTCAGCCTTGATGAAATCCAGTTACTGACAATCTGACGTTGTTGTCCAGGGTCCTTATCTTCTTCCTGTGCGGTGCTGGGATTGTATTCCATGTCTGCAAATTACAAACACAAAGCGTTTTTGTCTGTGATCGAAGTAACATCATCCCTACTGAGTGATAAACACAGCTCTTGGTGTCCTGTACATGCGTGGTGGTGAATCATTTGTAACGCTTTCTACTTCAAACACTGTGTCACTGCTTGGAAACCATGCTGGATTTGATTTGATTTGATTCTAAAAGCATTGTATTAATTGTTGTTTTGGGCTATCATATGTATTTTTCTCTTTCCTGTAAGACTGGCTTGTTTTCCATTAATCAGCCTGTAATGACGATTGACATGGATCGTGCTTCGGCTTGAAATTTGCATTCATCCTTTAAAGGGAAGCTGTGTACCATGTGAATTAATCAGACAAAGACTGCCAATACTTAATTTAAGGCAAACCCAGGCGGCAGCAGTTGAGTAATTTGGTATGCTGCTGTTGCGTAATATTCAAAGTGATTTACTCTTCAATACACTTCTGTTGGACTCCGGATGCATCTCGCTGACCTGGCACTATCGTGGGGGAAACCCTTGACTCATTAAAGGAAAATTCCATTCTGGGTCAAATTGCATTACCATTCTGCTGACAGCCCTGTGAGGAGAACTTGACCAAGACTCGGATAGTTCAGTTTATCAGCACTATGGTTGTTGGACTGTCTCATGGGTAGCCTCCCGAGGTCAGGGAAGCCTTTTTACGTGACACACAACATGCAGTGAGATCTTTTGAAAGCCCTCGACTAAAGAAACGCCATTACTCTGCTGGTGCTCAAACCATATGCTTTCATACAAGGTCACCGAAGCCCTTTGTCAAATGCAATCAGTCTTGTGGCACTGACATATCCCCCTTCTCCCTCTTCTATTCATTCTATTTTATTTCCTATTACGCAGCCTTCATCAGTTATTAGAGCTGGCTTCGCTGCTTTATGCCACCTACGGCCCTTTTGGCCCCAGATGAAGGTTAAGCATGAAGGAACTGACCTTTTCAACAGGGTCAATAAAACTACGGTTTCATTTAAGGCGCACATGCCTTGGGTGTGTGGACTGAAAGGATGAAAGCTCAGATGTTGTACCGAAGATGGGGACTAAAAGCCACAAGTGACGCAGAAGAGGCGGTGGGGAAAAACAAAAAAAGAAACTTGGCAAAAAGAAAAGCTCGAGTGACGTAAGAGATGCAGTCACGTAAGTTAGACCCAGGTTGCTGAGCTTGACATTTGCAAACCTGTTTTTTGGGTGAATTATAAATGAAATGGGCAAAGCTGCGCAGGCTTCTTTGTGTTCTTGTGTAAATTGTTTGAGTGCTTCATTGTGTGAGGAAAAACGAGGAGCAGAGTTTATTGTGTTTTAAACTCCCAGGTGACTGGTTTATTGTAAATTAAAGGAAATGATTAGAAGTTTGTCAATCTTTGATTTTGTCTAAAGAGATCAGAGGCAAACTGTTGAGTGCATGAGAAGCATTTTGAGTCTGCATATTTCCTGGCTTTCCTGAGAAAATTGGACATAGTTTTGTGGGTCCTGCTTCCACAAACTGTGCACAAACTATTAAGTTTTACACTGATCAGCTGTAACATTTTGACGACTGCCTTTTTAACTGCTCATCTTGTTACGATGCAGCGTCCTCCTGGGAGAACCAAAATGCTGATACTTATACAACTATTACAGTGATGCTGTCCACATGTTAACAGCAACATTTTACAATATCTTACAGAGAATATCTTACAAGTCGTGCAGTCAACCGGATTACATTTGAAGTTCTTCAGAATGATGCTCACCCTGTCATTACTACCTCCATATCAAACAAATGAGTTGTGTAGGAGTTATGTATTGTGCCATCTATGAGAAGCAAACTGCAGAGACCCCATATTACAATCTATGAAATGTTTTCTTAACAACTTACTGACTGGTCTTTCAGGGTACCACCAAATCTTACAAACTGTGGCTCCTGAGGTTAAATAATTGTTCATAACTTTTTCACAGTATCCCACTTTGAAATATGTAGAAAAACTTTATTTCTCAGACAAAAAATGTCCACAACATAATAAAACCAAAAAAAAAGAAAAAAAAAAACATTCATCACAAAGCATACAAACAGCTATTCCAATGTTTAAAAAAACTTAATGTATATGTTGTGTCACTATATGATGCGGTTGACAAAGCTTCTACAATTAAGTTGTTTGACACATCCAAACGGCACATACATTTATAAAGTTCCTCAACAGAGCATGAAAAGTTCATGACAAACATTTGACTTGCAGAAGTCCATCTTGGAAGTCTCAGGAGGATTCTAGAAGCATCCTGATAGGCTGTTTGTAATTTCCTCACTACTGCTTTACTGTAGTTACACCACAGATGAGCCGTATAAGAAAGTGCAATAAGCTTGAAAAAGGGTCACTTTAACCACATCTGTACATGTTATAAATAAGTAATAAATAGTTTTTTTTGTTTTTTTTTTTTACTCTTTTGGGATTTTCATTCTCCTGGATGACTGAGAATTAACACCAGCAGCTCTCACTTTATGTTAGTTGAGTCCCAGTTAGATAATTATTTTCTGTTTATGCTCAAAAATCTCATTAGTTTTATTATGAATTATCTTTCAATAATGTCCTGCTGCATCTCAATAATCCAGGAAGAAAAATATAAAATAAGTCGAGTAGGTTCTGGATGAGTTCTTTGTTGAAAAAAAAAACATTTTGTCTTTTCTCCAAGGGACTTCTTCAGTCTGTGGACCTACTCAACCTGTTTTAGATCATTAAATGATCACTTTACAAAAAACAGTAATGCTAAATTTACATTTTTTAAGACAAGTGAATGTTTCGCTGCTGTAAACCTTCAGGATGTCTTATCAATATTGGCCAGCTTAAGAATATAATGGATTTGAAGTATTTTACAGAGATCAATCTTTCTCTTTCTGTTTCTTCCACCCTCCCTGCCCAGTCAGCCACACACACACACACACACACACACACACACACACACACACACACACACACACACACACACACTCAGGCCATGTCTAGCCTTGTTCTTGCTCTTAATGTGGATTTGCACCATTACTCTCCCCATTATCTAATAAGCTAGTCTAGCTTGTGGAAATAAGCAATAAGGCTGCATGGGTGCAGTCCTTTTGCTGCTCAGTCCTGCCACGCTTCGAAGCAGCCGGAGTGGGTCCACTACAAACACTGTCAGCGTGCTGCTGTGCCGTAACTCCATTGCCCTGTCCTCCCATCACAGCAGACTGCCTCTTTCCAATCGCCTGTTGTTTTCTGCCAAGGTTTTAGCAAACTGAGGCAGGCCTTGTGTGTGTACACCAATGTGGATTCTGACGGCTGACGAATCCAAGAGGAATGGAAAAAATTAGTCTTTATATATATATTTTTTACCGCTGTTGAAGTTGTGGCTAGTTTTTAGAATATTAAATTGGTATGCTTTTGTTGTTTTTGTTGTTTGGCAGCTTTTCATTCAAGTATGTATCATTTTTGACCTTTAGCAAGTTGCGATGATCCAGAGTTTAGGAGGAGTGCACCTTCTCTCCTCTTGTAGTTTTCTAGTTACGTAACCTTTCCAACAGGCTTCCAATCAGTACAGCCAAGCATTTAGGCAGTAGCACCTAAATCCTCTTTACTCGCATTCATAATCAGATAAGAGAACTTCCTAGATTATAGGTGGCATGAGTTCTTATGGCCCCTGAATTGAAGCAGCAGTATTTATCATGTGGCTGTCCCAGGACACACTCTCTCAAATACCATGGCCTTCTTTTTCCATCTACGAGTCTCACCTTTAAGAAGATGTTGATTTTTTTTATTGCAATCCATTTCATAAGTTTCTCAGTTTAACTTTATATGTAATATTGCATCTTCTTCATCTTTTTATGTGGTTTAAAGCGTTTGCCACTGAAACATATAGTGTAAATTAATTCAATGTAAATCTCTGTTTTGTCTGAGCTGTTTCTTTCTTTTGCACATGTAGCCACACTGCTCCATGCTGTCATTTTGATTACCAGCTGGAACTTGCAGAGACATTATGAACAGAGCCATCGTTAAGTGAAACTCACAAGGTACAGCTAAATATAAATATAAATATGAATATATAATATGTTACATTCACCATTAAAGCAGTGGAAAGGTGAAGTAAGAACAGGTGTGCTACAAGCCTAAACAACATGGCCAATACAAGGCAGGGCTAATGAGTAGCCAGATGGTGTTAGAGGCCTGTTAACTGAGGTCTCATAAATAAATGCACCTGTTACCCCCAGAGCATTTCCACAGAAGTGTTTTAACTTTGAGCCTTTAACTACTGCAATTACAGTTACAGATACTGAACTGCATCATTAACCTGACCTATTGTTAGTTCTGAAATCAATGAAAGAGTTGCTAGTGAACATGGCTTAAGGGGGATGAAGAGGTATTGTGTATTTTCCAGTCTCATAGTTCCAATCTATACCACAATCAAGTAACTGTATTACCTTCAGTTGTTATGAAAATGCTGTTTATATATATATATAAAAAAAAAAATTTGACTTTGCATTATAGCCTAGCTAAACTCCTTAAAATTGCCTTCTGTCTCTTTAAGAACCTCCTACCGTTTCTGACACTTTCACTTGGAGGGAGGGGTGCACTGTGGGGAGGAAGCTCTGCTGCAGACTGAGCTCCAGGGAGGAGCTTTGTGTAAATAGGCGGAGCTTTGTACCAGCAAGTGTTTAGGCAGCTCCACAGGAGATTCAAGGATTTCTCAAGCATGCATGAATGAGTCAATGTAACACTCTGGGTGTGTTTTTGATGAGGGAATGACATAACATGACATAAAGCTAAAAAACAAAACAATTTTGTATAATAAAAATTATAAAAAAAATGTCCTGAAGTCATTTTTAAACTTTTAAATTTGAAAAGTAATAATAGCCTGCTTTTATAAGTCAGATTTTCTTTCTCAGTTATTAAATTAGGTGATAGAATAAAAAAATTGTGAGTGCAAAAAGGTTTTTTTTTTTATTTTAATAATCCAAACATTTTCAGAGTCACAAGGCACAAAAGAGGCTGAAGATGCTGATGCAGAAAATAATGAGCATAAAGTCCACACAAGATAAACTTATGGGTTTGTTATGAGGACAAGAGTCTCAAAACAACTAGATGCAAAGCAGTTTTTTTTTTATCAACCTAAGAAGGTGTGCAGAGGGAGTCAGAAACCAAAACTATGAAATGCACCAAAGCAATAATCACAAAGCTTGAAAAAAAAAAGTCCCTGACAAGATCAGAATGTATCACATTCACCCTAACTTGGAGGGAAGTATCTTTTTGCTTTAGCTGCTGGATGTGACAGATTTTTACAGCGTGGCATTTTACATGAGTCATAAAGTCGGAGAGCTTCAGCGGAGGTTTATAACTTATCAGGAACAGTTAACCTGATCCCACAGAAACATGAGCTAAAGTAAGCAAAGTTAGTTATTTTCTGTTGTACTAACACATCTTCATGCTAAGATGTACTAATTGATGTATTTCTGTAAACATACCGTCTGGTAAAGCAACAACCTAAAATGACATTTCACAGGCTTAGACTGAATTGAGACATTTCTAGTTCCATCTATTTCACTTGATCAAAGGCGATATCAGTGGCTGGAACATTCATTTCTGTAATATGAATAGATCAAAGCCTTTCTCACTCTCACTTTAAGCAAGGATTATTTTTACGGTTTGCCCTTGTCTCAACTATATATTCCATTATTTGCACAGGCCTAATCTGCCAGGGGAAACAAAAGACTATTAGACAAAATTGTCCAAAATCCCTAGATCTGCCTGTCCGCCCTGAGAATGAGACATAAATCTTAACGAAGGCTTCAGGGAGACTGTGTGTGGACCAGCAGCAGCACTGGCTGGTGCTGCCACTGTGAGTGACACTCGGGGTAAAAGGCTAATGTGTTCCTTCCTCCTCCTGGCCTCCTAGTCTTCACGCCGTCTCCCCCCGTGCTCACGGCTTCCACGGCCACCTCTGGGGACATTTGTTCATCTTGAGTGCTGGTGTTTCCCCTCATCCCAGAAGACATCGAGAGTTGGGTGGAGAGGGGACTGAGGTGTGTGTGTGTGTGTTGGGGGGGGGGGGGGGTCATTGTGAAAGCTGTGCACATCAGGTCTCTATTATGTGCTTCAGTAATCCCTTCACACACCCAAGAACACACTCTCAGTCCGGCTTTCTATATCTATACATACAGCTAAACAGGTATTACACAGTCAGCAGTACACAAGCGTGACTTTTCATACTCGGATATAAACACATCCTTATCTGAAAACTCTCAAATACTGCTGAACTTGCTTTTTGTGAATGCCATGAAAGCTATGGGTGTCATGCTTTTCTCCTTCGCTCTCTATCTTTCTCTCACTCTCTTTCTTTCTTCATACCCTTCAGCACCTCTACGGTTTCCCTCTCACAGCTGCCACTTTTTTTACTTTTTATATTTTATCACCATCACAACTTCTACTCGCCACTTCATCTTCTGACTTCTGCTCCTTCACCTTAGCTGCTTTTTAGAAATTGTAATTTATTTATATATATATATTTCTGCACATTTCTATCTTTAAAATTTCCTAGAATGAAAACTAATTTATGGTCCCATTTGCTGCTCAATCTCGAGGGCCCTGACATAGAAGTTCATTGGTATTCATTGTGGTGCTTTTACATTTGGCTCTTTATCAGTCACGTCCGTGATTGATCACGGTGGGCAGAGAAGAGTTTCCTGGCCACTTTCCTGTAGAGCCACAATACAGAGGTGGCCTGAAGCTTTAGGATAAAACGTCTGTGGATTTTAAATGTGATTAATGCATAAACAATATGGATACTTTTAAAATCCTACTGATTAATGCAAAAACTAGTAATCTATATTTAAGATTTAGTATTCCTTAAAGCAGGGGTTGTCAAACCTTTTCGGTTTCGGGACATCTTACAAGGGTAAAATATTTCCAGGGACTCCCTCATAAACCCCATGCTGTTTTAAAAATAATATAGAATAATGTAATTTTAACCCTTAAATTCCCATGGGAATATTATTTTTGTTTGGTTTAATAATTTGGTTTGTTTTAATAGTGCATTGTTCCCCATATGCATTTTTAAAATAAGATATGGCTTACGGACCCCAGTTTGAGAACCTCTGCCCTAAATGCCTGCTGCTTTTCTTGCAAGAGTCTTCGACTAAGAGCCTCATATGATGAGAAGAGACAAACTTTGTGATGTGGGATGTGATCAAGTTATATTGCAAATTGCTAGATGCATTAGCGCTTGAAGTATGTGTTATGGCTGAGTCTTAGCTATTCTCACATCAAATTTTATCTCAATATCTGTAAAATCTGCTGAGTTATAAGCATTTTTGCGTTTGCTTAGTTTGATCGCCTGTAGCGACCTTCTAGAATTGGGTCGACTTCAGAAGTTAATGAGTTGTAGATGTCCATCCAGTGATTACTTTCTGGGATTTTTACTAAAATCTGTGCAGTAGTTCATAGGATGTTTTGCTAACAGACAAACAGAGCTCATGCCAGCAGTTAATGCAAAGGTTTTAACCCAAAATATTGCACAGATAATATATAGAAAGTCCTTCAAGCATATCAAACCTGTGCAATTTTCAAGAGTTTGATATGTAACAAATTTCCTTCTTTCTTTAGAATCAGTGGGTTTGAATGGTTTCATGGCATCTATGGCGTGCTGTGATGACACCTTGACACTCTGGGAGCATTTTCTCCCTATACAGACTATGTGAGATGTACAGCAGCTGGTCCTTCAGCCCCCACAACCAACCCCTAATGCAAATCTAATTTAAATGCTTTTGCTCTACATTAACAAGAATGCTTCATGTTTTAATGATTTGAAATTTCCCCTCAAATTGCAGATTAGTGGATTGATTTTCTTGAGGACAGTTAAATGTCTTTGGTAATATCCTCATTGTCTGACTCACAACAAGGCCTCATTCGCTGAATTATTGTCTGGAATAAAAACAAAGTGGGAGGAAAATAGTGTTATTTGCAAGGTATGAAGGAGGCTCTAAGGATATTTAAAATAAAATATTTCAATGAGGGTAAAACGAATATGCTCGATATGGGGATTCTATATGTGGACAACCTTACAAGATTTACCTGTATTTTTTCCTGTTGTCGTACTTCTGTTGGACTCCATCTATTTTTCACACCATCTTTCTGCGGTTTTCACTGTTTTGTTTTGTTTTTGTTTGTTTGTTTTGTGTCATCGTGCTGCTGGCGTCACTGTGGGCACAGCTACCAGCCGTTTACAGATTCTGAGCGCCCCAGGAAGTGACAGAGAAAATTATTACATCTTCTGCTTCTTGGTGTGGAATGTGGGCATCCTGCTTTGAATCATCACTGCTGACTGTAAACGTCTAGTTTAAGCATAGTTCAGAACTTTTAAGGTGGGATTCTGAAGAAGAGTTCTGAACAATTATTATCTTGTTATGGATGGGTAGTTGATCTGCATCAGTTTTAGAATAAGTAGTTTAGAATTAGCTCTGTAATCTGACCGGATTAGAGCTAATAGCTAGTTTGATTGATGCCAAGACAAAAGTAGAAATCTTCAACTTCTAAATTCTGTCTTTGAAATTTTAAAGAAGTTAAGGCAAATGTTAATATAAACCCCTACATTCTTTCCAGTTTTTTATTGCAAAATTGTATTAATATCAAGTTATACAATATGTTTATTTGCTGCAGGATTCTTACCCTGGGGGTCTACTAACAGAAATAACTGGAAACTGACCACAATCCACTTTAAACTACCTTGTTAATAATTCGCTTAAGTTGATGTTATTCAAAGGCTAATATACAACAGGTATGATAAAGATTTTTGTAACATTTTCACAGGACCTGAGTTTTAAAAGTCTGTATTTTTCCTTTATTCGGACATACACAAACACTTATGTGATGCCAAGTGTAAAACAAAACATTAAAAAAGTCACTAACTCATTTTTAATTATTTAGCTCACTTTCTGGGTGTTAAAAAATCTCCACTAACGTTTTATTAATATTTACCTTATAGCCAATTTTTACGAAATGCATATATAATTGCACATATAGCATTTAAACATTAAATTTATATATATATATATATATATATATACAGTGGGTTGCAAAAGTATTCATACCCCTTGAACTTTTCCATATTTGAGACTGGGGCGGAGGTTCACCTTC
>JARVGW010000323.1:13000824-13018269 GCA_031762495.1 Anablepsoides rubrolineatus
ATACTTTAAAAATTTACATTCAAATTTTTTAAGTATTTAAATTTATTTAAATCCTAAATGTAAAAGCTAAATGTTAAATGTCGTAGTTAAATGTTGACATTTATTTCAGAGTGGATCGCAGCCTTTGGTGTTAGTGCTCAGCTCTTGTTATGACCTCATCATCCTGAGACAAAAGCAACCGCTAACACTGCTAACACTGCTAATGCTTCCCTAGAAGACATCAAAGTTGCAGTTGTTGTCGGTGTCTGAGCTAGATTTGAAATACTATCTGCAGCAGCATTAGCAACACTAGCAGCAGTTAGTGTTCAAGGTTTAGCTGCGTTGCTATTGAATCAGGATGATGACATTCTAACATGAACTTTTTCTCAGTGTTTGGACGGGCAAGGTGATGAGAAGCAATGGTATTGTTCTTTAGCTCACTGCTGTGGTTGTAATCAGCTTACTGCCAATGACTGGAGAAGGACCTGAGTAGCCTGAGGGCAAATGAGGACACAGTCAGACCACGTGACTCATATGGTAATGTCAGGAAGCCAAGCAATGGGCCAAAAGGATCAGTGTCTGACACAGTTTAAAGGTCACACAGCCTTTTGTTTTGCACTAATGTTCACGTGCAGTCATGGTTTTAGTCCTGTCTGTGGACAAATGTAAATAATACCAAACTGTGTTTTGGTGAAGCTGTAGCTCGACATCACAGCACAAATCATGTTATTTAAGTGCAGCTAGCTCACTAAGCGTCTGTCTTTCACCACAACAAGAGCCTGAAAGATTTTGGTCTTTTGGGTGCGGACATTTGGTTGAAGCCTTACCAATCGATAGGGCAACTCTCAGGTATTGACCAGTGTGCTGAAAGGACCACCTGTCTCATTTTATATCAACCAAGGAGCATCAATGGCTCATCCTGTGTGCTGCTGCCTCAAGATCTTTAAAGTTTTCAATATGCCATTTCCCTTTCTTGGCTACAGGATATAGTCTGTATGTATGCTTACATTTTCATATTTTCCCAAACTTCACATCGCAAACATTTGGTCTGTAATGTATTTTCAGTGATTCACTGCTAAGTTCATTGTTCACACCCTTCCTTTGCCATTCCCACAACTTGAGCTGACATGTCTGCCCTTCACCCTGCCTTCACTTTCTTGCAGTTGTTCAGTCTTGTGCTGCTGTTTAGAAAAGGAAGCTTTGGGATGTGTTGAATGTGTTGAAGATCTCTTATATCCTGCAGCACTGCATCATTTGTAGTTATTTCAGAATTTTACATTTTTGATTGAAGAATAACCATTTCTGAGACTCAGTCCATTGCTGTAAAATTAGTTATCAATTATGTTAAACATAAGTTGTGTTATGTGTGGAACTGATGCAACACATTTGCTATTGGCTTTAAAAGAGACATATTTGAGCAATTATGTAGCACACTTGTTTGTAATTTTTCAGTAAGAGCTAAAAACTCATTACTGAGAGATACTTTGCTCCTGTGTTTCTTGTTTGTGCATATTTTTGACCAACTGGAAACAGTAGTTACTAAATTTATCTCTAGCTCCTTCAGGATACAAGTTGTTTACCCTCAAGCTTCCAAACTCTGTGTTCATGCAATGAATATCTTTGTTGTGTAATAGCAACATCTAATTTAACCACATTACAGTGGCAGTTGTTGTATGTAGTAACAGTGTACAGGTCAGGAAGTGATCCTGAGCATGCAGCTACATGTTGCCTTTTACGTAGGTTTAACATTGGAACAAAAATAAACTCAAGTGTGTGTCCTCCCTCATCTAACAGTATGCTGCGTAGCCTACATGCCACCTGTTGTCAGAATGCCTTTGGAGTTGTAATAGATGGTGAATAAAGCAGAACATTATGCTTTGTCGTGCAGCTGCTGCTGTGGACAGTTACTGTTACTTTCCAGGTACAATTCGGGTATTGTGTAAGTACCATGTACATACTGGGTTTTAGGTCATTTCATAATACAGCCTGGTTCTTGTAAGTACCAGGCACGTACCTGGTAAGGTTACAAGATGTATGTATTGAAAAAGAAACAAGTAAAAATCAGCCAGTCTTTAAAGAGAAGAAGCCTTGAGAAACATCGAAGACAATCACTGCTAAATATGTTCTTAAAGATTATAAGTCTTCTTGGAACCAAAATACAAAGAAATGAGAGGTGGACTTGATGCTTTTGTGCTTTACTATATTTAGAAAGTGTTCATTTTTTTCTGTTATCAGCAACAGTAAGGTTAAAACCTGTGTAAAAAGATTGCTTAAGACACAATCCGTCCATCCAGTTTAGAAGCAATCCTCTTCTTTTCAATTTAGATTGCTGCTAAAGTACATCTCAACTCTTTATTTGTGGTAAAGATGCAGAGTATTAGTATTCACCGTGTAGTGTTCTTATAGTCTCACCTTAAATAGTTCAGATTTTTTTGTAAATGACTTGCAACAAAGTTTTATAAAAGCAATCAAACTGAGCCAGGCAATTCGCTTTTATTTCTGGGACACTTACTTTCTCGAACTGTCTCAGTTAGTTTCCATTACATTTGCTTTGTATGGCGTTCTATTGGCAATCCGTACCCACTGTAAGTCCGAGTTCTACCCACACTTACACTCCTAATGCTGGCAGCTCCTTCTGGCACAGACTCAAATAAAGATTTTTGAAGTATACTTGTTTTGTAATAAATCCCTCTTAAGTAGTGTGACAATATCTAAAGGCCACCTGAGACTCTAAAGCATCCTTAGCTTTTGCCTCCTGTTTCAGAGTAATGAGCGAGGTGTTTGAAAGCGAATAATACACTTATGGTGATGGACGACTGTTGATACAGGCCAAAGGAGCACATGCCTTTGTCACAATTCCAGTGGCGCCCTTCTTGTCCTTTTAAGTGGTACTTTCTTCCATCTTGTTCAGCTTGAATACCTACTTAAAAAGGCATTAGTGCTTCAATTAAAACCTGTCACGCTACAGACAGAAATCAGTCTATCGTAGATATAAAGTGTGATAGATCTAAGTAAATTTAAAACAAGTATTAAAGGGATAATTCAGATTCGTTTAAAGTGGAGTTCTGTGGAAAATCTATGAATGATTATTTATCTGAGTCTCAGCTACTACCACAGCAAACTTCAGCTCAGTTCTCTGTAAAATTACCATCTTGTATTGGGTTGACTCCAAAACGTTAAGTTGTAGAGGCACATTGAATTATTAATTTTTATTAAAATGGATTCAGTGGTTCATGAGATATTATTTGAACAGACAAACAGGGTTGAACTTCTAATAGATAATGCTGAAATATAAGCAAAAGTATCACACATTATGTAGTGCTTTGTTACTACACCAAATTTTAGCTCTGTCTGTAAAATTGGTTATAGTTACAGGCTGTGGTGGCCATCTTGACTCCAAAAGTTAATGAGTTGTAGGTGTTTATATACTATTCATTTTCCATAACATTCCTACAGAACTCCACTTTAGTTTTTTAAATAATGCCAAAGCTGACATCTTTACTTCATGTCAATTTTATCAGGCAGAAAATAAAGGATTCAGATCTTGTTTTCCTCTCATTAGCTAATTTCAGCCAGATTAGAGGATCTCATTTAAGCATCCAGCTGCGTTATGAATGGGTAAAGTTTAATGCGGATTATAAAACGAAGCATTTAATCGTGTAAGACAGTTATTCATCCACCCTTGGGTGCACGAGTCATCTCTACTTTTATTTCAGCCTGCATGTATTCCTTTTCCTTACATGTCACAGTTTATAAAACTACAGCCTTTAATTTTTATTTCAGGTAACGTAATGTGGAATTAATAAAATATGTTTACATTAGGAGATGATCTGAGGGAGCCATTTTATTAAATACAGACCTATAAAAGGTAGAAAATACACATTATATAGTTAAAATATTCTATTTCACTTATTTACAGTCAGAATCATGCAGCTGGTAAATCCTCAAAAAGATGCCAGGATTATTATAGTTCTAGCATTCATCAAAGGAATGCATATCGCCCACCACCTTTCATGCTAGAGTTTTAAACTAAGCTCATCTTAGAAGGGATAGAGTTAAAGCCATAGCACTTAGAGAATGTGATGATGCTGACACAACTCTTAACACATCAGATTTTATCCTAACATCTGTAAAACCGTCTGAGTTTTAACCAGTAGTGTTTTGGTCATTGTGGATTAGCTGTGACGACCATATTGACTTTGGTTGACTCTAGAGGTTAATCAGTTTTAGATGTGCATCCAGTAAATACGTCTGGAAAGTTTCAATTAAACATGTCAAGTGGTTCATGTGGTATTTTACTAAAGCTTCGGATAAACACACACACAGCGTCCAAAACGTTACTGCTGCTTTGCCTTTGCTGGCGGATGGTAAAAGTGTTTACCACTTAGTTTTATTCAAATGATGCACCAGTTTGTCTTTTGTTTTACTGAACATCAGAAGAAAAAAACTGTATTTTTTTTTCTAATTGAATTGAAAAGCCAAAGTCTGTCTTCTTGAAGGGATTAACTGGGGCATAATGACGTAGAGAGTCGGCCTCCTGTCAATCTGACATGCAGACACACCCTCCAACCTGATGTTCCGCTACCCTAATCCCCTCTGACGACACCACACAGTCTGCGGACAGAAATTAACAATCCTGGCGTCAGCTGCGACGTCCCGCCGCCTGTCACTCATCCCACCAATCACACGCTCACCATGCTGGAGAATCAATTAAAAACGCTGACATAATGTCTGATTAAGGCTAAACGAGGCCAAAGGCGGGCTCATTAAGTGGTTTTCTGTTGGGCTGCTGCGATAAGAGGTCGAAGGAGAGGCTTATTGAGGGAGGGGGGAAGGGGGGGCTTGGATTGCAGAGGCTCAAAGCTTAATCTGGAGCGATAGGATTCTCTGTTTTCATTCGGAACAAAAAGCTAAGATGAGACAAATATTTAGAGCTGCACATAAAGATAGTTTGGCCCCATTTTACAAAACCTTTGAAACTTTGATCACAGCAAATATGGTTCACAAAGTTGGGGTTGGTCTTCCACTGCGGGTCAGAGAACACTAAGTTGGGGGTCCTGAGATGATGAAATAAATCAAATAAATGTTGGTGTTACTTTCTGCAAGTTTTAATAAAATTTGCACAGTTATTCATTAGATATTTTGGTGACAGTCAAACACAAATACATACAGAAATAACAAAGGTGCAAAAAAATTACAGCTGATATGATTTAATCAAGCAATGAGAGAAACTAATATTTCAATACTTTGGGTCTTTATCACATTACATATATATGTGTATACTTAGCACAAAAAGTAAATAAATTAGTGATTGGTAGATTGTTTCTTTATTCTTGGCAATTAATCTTATACCATAGAAAGTCTGTTAAATTCCCTTTTAAATGGTGCCACATTTGTAAGGAACATGCATTTGTGGGATAAGCAGTAGAGTGGAGTACTGTATGTGGAAAAATTTGGCAAATCTCTGCCAAACAGCTTATTTTACTGTTGCTTCTGCCAATCGGGTGTGCCGTATAAGATTTAATGACAATATTATTAAGTTCAACTTAAAATGCACAAGATTGCTGATTCAAGTACACACTTCTATCATTCTGTATTTATCTAATATGCATACAAAATGGAAAAAAATCCAAAGAAGTATCAAACTTTTTTAAAATTTTCAACCAGACAGCTACACTCAGACTTTTATGATCTTCACTTTGAGGCATAGATTGAACAGACCTTTAACAAAGATAGCTTACAGTAAGAAAATTGAGCATACAAGAGAAAAAACATGAAAAAGTCACTTTGAATCCTTATAATTTCAAGTGCACTTTCTCTGCTTTATCATGTATAAAACAATTAAAATCGACAAAACAGTGAAATATGATAGAAATATTTTCTTATACTGTGTTAAATTCTAACCCCACTGCTCCTCTCTGCAATGTTGAGCCTTTGCATTTTTCATTTTTAAACAAAATAAAAATTCTGTTTCCAAAGTTAATGATGCGTTAATGATAATGATCAAAATGTTTGTCATAATCGCTCTGCTTCAATAGGCGGCTTAATGTCTGAATCTGAAATCCTGAATTCCTGCTTTTCCTCCTGTGCCTCTGTTTGTGCTCGTTACTTCTGTAAATCATACCCTGTTGCACTTTCTGCCAAGTCAGCTAAATGCAAATATGTCTCACACTAATATATGAGATATGAGGTACGACGTAAGCTTCAGAATGGGAGATGCCACAAGAGCCACAAAGGCTGGTCAGGTAAAAAAAAAAAAAGGGGAAAGAAGTTCAGAGCAAGACCTTTTAAGGTGGGGAAATTCATGTTCAGCCGTTTGTTGTTAGAGGAAACCAGGGGCTCCCTGTTAAAAAGTGCAGAACATGTGCTTTGCAAAGTGTTGTACGCTTTGAGGTCCAGCCTGAGCACAGTTGGTCATTAAACATTTACTTCAATTTGCAGTCACCAAGAGAGAGGGAGTTACCAGCATGTTTCATATAGCAGCAAATGGAAGAAACTTCCAGAGGAAAGAAACAGAATTTGGAAATTATCTAGGAACTGTCGGCTGCACCCAAAAGGTTGTCGATTTTAATATTAACCATCTACATGGCTTCCAAATAAATCCTCTGTGAAGCAGTCTGAGTTCTAAAGTTACACGTGAAGCGGAGCCACAACCACCGTGAAGCTGTGACCACCACTTATCCTGATAATAATAGGCTTTTATTCCTCCACCTGCTGCAGTCTGTTATACTGTCATAGTGCAGCTCGCCTCACCCTCTCTGGCTCCAGCTCTTCCTTGTTATTGCTCTAGCTTTTTTTTTTTCTCTCACGCCAAAGCTTCACTCCTCTGTGTGCGAGCACTTTGTTGCAATTCAAGTAAATGTTCCCTCTATCAATATTTCATATGGAAGTACATCCTCCGTCCTAACGCCTCCTTTATAGAGCGACGCTCCACGGGTGCTGTACCAGATATGAATGAGCGCTCTGTCAGAGTGTGGAGCAAATATCTATCGTTGGTAAGATGGGGAGATTTCATTACCGTATTGTTCAAGTTGATCAGTCTCAGCTCATCCGAAGCTCATTTTATTCTAAAGCTCAAAAATGAAAGAGCTAAATGAAGATTTCTGTCCCTAAGAAATCGATTCAGTGTATTCTCGTGAATGGAGCACTTGAATTGCAAAGTGTTCATGCAATGTTCAACACTATTGGATGCAGTGTGCTGCATTGATATTTGCTCACACTCATGCGCACTCACACACACACACACACACACAATAGCGTACAGTGTGCAGCACCCTGTGGCAACAAGTAGGAAGGCTTTTATACTCTGTTAGGTTTTTTTTACTGCAGCCATAAAGACTACAACACCTAATAAAATGCTAAAATGTGTGCACCTTTATGCATGCAAACACATCTCACATAAAAAATAATCACAAATTTAAGAGCTTTTCAAAGTATGCTTATTATGTTACATTCATTTGACAGATTCTTTTTATTTAAATCAACTTATAATTCAGGAGGACGGCAGGAGATAAAATTGTTTTTGCTCAGGTTTTTATAGATTAAAGGGGTGTAAATATCTTATTACTGAACTTAAATGCAAAATGTGGACAAAAACAGATCGATTTGCAAATTCACCAGTAGTAGTTCCTGCACTTGCTCATGTACTTATTAATAATACACAGTATTGTAGCATAAAAAAAGAAATCTGCAATTCATCTTGTATATTGCTGCACCTCAAAGGCATCATAAAACAAGAAAGTGTCTTGATTTTAAAGCTGAAACGGAGAAAGTGACAATCTGCTGTGTTTAAAGCTTCCCGTCTGGTACGACTTACCATAAACCTTAATTTATGTAGTCCTTATAAGTTCATTATTGCCCGTCGCTAAAGGCAAAAGTATGACCCAGTGTTTTGGGGGTTTTTTAATGTCTGTTTGCGAGCATCTTAGCTTGGGAGAAGTGAAAAAAATACTTCTTCCACGTGGGGATGATGGATGTATCCTGAGTCTCTGTTTGTGACATAATGTTTTGTGGTCCTGGTTGAGTTTCGTGCCGTTTTCCCGAATTTCTTTAAGTTTAAACACAGCTATCCAGGCTGTCCAAATCAGAAGACTACTCCAATGCAGCCCACAAATATGTCCTTTTTCCCTGATTTGAGGAACAAGTCTGATAGATCCTTCTCGGCCCACCCTATCCCATAATGCATTGCAGGCGGACAGGAGATTTTTTTTCCGTTTGTATAGGCGGACAAAGAGAGAGGAAGGATTACAGATTTAAATAAAAATCAAAGTGAAGCAAAATAAACATGCACACATGGTGGGTCCTTTAGTTCTGCAAATATTGCCTTTAAGCTAAATTTGTTGTTTTGTGATATTAATAATTGATATTTTGCTAATTTCGATCTCTATTTGCTTCTGTTTAGCGTTGTCACAGTTGCTCATATGCTGGGATAAAGAAATAAAGCACAAGGCTAGATCGTCCAAATTCACAGCCACTTTTTTCCGAAGGACCAAGCCCCTGGATTTGGACACAGTCGTAGTCACGTGACCGGTCTTCAAAAATAGTTTGAGTTGGCGTTTAATTTTTTTTTTTCTTTTCTTTTCTTTTGTGTTTTAAAACCAGTTGTATGATGTTATGTCTTATTGCTTCCACCTACATGTACACCCACAATACCTTTCTTCACCTGTTGGGTAAAAACCCCTCTTGATACATTAATTGGATGCAGTATTGTATTATTATTGAGCTTATGCCATTTAGAAAATGAATTTCTGGCTCTTCTTGTTGAAAAATGTCTGTTTAGCTTTTTTTCTTTTCTTTTTTTTTAATTCAACCCCACTGACGTACATGAAGATTTTTCCCGTGAGTGAATGTTGAATGACAACTCTGCAGCGGCAGGAGTGCGAGTCATCACACCACCTAATCTGATGCCATCGCTTAAGGCAATTTAGGCAAATTACAAAGTGAGCCATGCGTGCGCCACTGCTAATCTGGCATGAACACAGAGTGGGCTATTTAAAGTTCAGTTTCCACTGCAACAAGTCAAATTTAGCACAGCTGCAGAAATAAATGAATATCACTTCATCATCCTAATAATTTAATCCTCTCTGTGTGCAGTTATGCAGGAGGCAGAGACGGATGAGGAAAAGCTGGAGGTTAGATGAGGCTAAAGAAGCTTTAATAAGCTCGTGGAGATGCCCGGTGTGATCGAGAGGGGCTTGACCATGATTGGCTTTGAAAGTGATGGATAGCTACTTGTGTTTATGGGTGAGAGTTTCAAAAGAAAGCGAGCGCACAAAGAGAAGGTGAAGCTCGACTGAGGTTAAAGTAAAAGCAGCTTCAAAGGAGGCTCGGATTGAAGGTCCCTCTCCCACTCAAAGGCTTCCTCTGAGTAAAAAATGATGTTTTATTCAATTTTTAAATTCAATCTTATGTGGAGGAAGTGTTTGAGTCTTTCTTTCCGTGGGAGCATGGTGTGCAGTTTATAAGCACTGTTGATGCTCACTGTGTCACTGATGTGCATTCAATATGGGTGATACTGGTTTTACCCATGTGTGTATGTTGTTCTGTAGTGTTAGTGAAATAACTCAACCGATTTTAATAAAACTCTCATTAAAAACATTTTCCATCTACAAATAATTATTCTAATTTGAAAGATGGCTGCCGGAGCTAAGCTAAGTAATTAAAAAACAGAAATTCTTAAAACTCAGTCAGATTTTAAATTACTGCATGAGATCTGTTAACTTTAGCTAACTTTAATAAATAACTCCTGAATTACTTGACATATTTTAATGAATCTTTCAGAAACTACTGACTGTACATCTACAACTGATTAACTTTTGGAGTCCATCAAGCTGCTATTTCAATAATTTTAGATCTTTTTTATTTATTTTTCTTTTTCTCTTCTTTTTGCAGACCGTTAGAGTATGAATTCTTTATTTATGTATATGTATGTAGGGGTGTATGTAATATATATATATATATATATATATATTTTCTTTTCTTGTTAAATGGGGGCAGACGTTATAAGATTTTTTTTCTTCTTTCTACTCATTTCATTTTCATCTTAAAGATATTGAGTTTGTGTTATGTTGAATTTTGTTTTAATTAAATGAAATAAAATATTAAAATAAAAATAGAAAATCCATCCTCAACATATTCTATAAGCACTAACACATCTTACACGATCAAACAATGTTGCACATTTTGCAGAAGCCTGATCCAAGATTTGACTAAAACTGCTAAAACTCATTTCTCTGCACAAGTTGATTTTAAGGCCCTGTAACACTGAGACGTTTTAGACAACATATGCCAACTTATGAAATGTTTTTTTCCACTAAATGACTAATAAAAGTTAGATATTTGATCAATTAGTTAGCATTACAGTATGTTCATGCCTAAAAGAGGCTTCCAGTTGATTTTTTTTTAATTCCATCTTCAATGCAGATGTCTTCAAACTTTTCACAAGTTGTCTAAAATGTCATAGTGTGACGGCCTTTAGTTTAAAATTATGGTATGAAAGGCTGCAAGTAATATCCCTTTTTCTTCAGGAAATACTAAAGCCTTTGATTTTCACAGCTTGTTTTGCATTTAGTATTTTCATACTAAAAATGTCAGGTGATCTGCAATAAGTGAAATACAGAAACTGTGTGGTTGAAAAGAAGACACAAACTCGTAAGTTGTAGCTCAGTATAAAAAAATGTAAATTTCTGAATCAAAGAAAGAGAAAAGGATTGATGGGAAAGAAAAACATGAGGATGGAATGGAATGTGGGAGGACTAATGCGTCTTTTACGGAGTAAGGCCGGACCAAAATGGCTCAGCGTGAAGCTAAATCGATTCCATTACAAGGAGCAGTGCACCGGAAAGTGTCAGTGACATCACCTGCCCATCCCATCCCACCCAGGGACAGGACAGGCAGTTAACACTCTCACTGGGAGTGATAGAAGCAGCATCAGGATGCGGCAGTTGCTGTGGTTTAGGCGTGTTTACTGCTGCTTTGCATGTTAAACATGTGATTTTATGATAGAACATGTAATATGATGTCTTGTGAGCCAGTTGATACTAAAAGCTATAAACACTAAGTGCACTTGCAGCTTTTTTTTTATAATTGTGCAACTTAGTGGAACTGTTAATGATGGTGCTTGTGGTTATTTTTTATGCTAACATTGTCTGTTTGCATGAAGTAGACTCATATTTTTTTTACACACACGTGTTTAAGTGTGTGTATTTTATTTGAAAAACCTGTGAAATAGAAGAACTAATTTGACTAAGTTTGTTTTCAGATGTTAAAAGTTGGTTTATATGAGATTTGGATACAAAATAACAAAACTTTTGCAGTTTGGTTCATAGATTATATTTCAAATCCCATCTACTCGAACATGAATGGTGGTTTTGCACCTTTTATAAAAGTGAAAAAAATATACATATTAATCAATATTTTGGGTTCTCAATCAATAACTCTCTCCATACTTTCTTGTTTTACCTGAATCATGACTTAAACAATGTCTGCAACATCCGTGAGGATTTACCGTTGAATGTGTTTCGCAGAAAACAGGTGCGGTTTCTGTTCGACACATTTACCTATCAACGCCTACACTAAAAACAGAACGACTAAATACCAAAATGCAGTTAAAATTCTGCATGAAATCTTACCTGGCAGCCCGGTCCGACACTGGAATTCATGTCATCCCAGCTCCAGTGTCGGATTGCTCAAACACAAGAGGTCGTTAGACCAAAAGCATTGGAATCACATGCCCTAGTGACTTTTGCTTTGTGTGTTTGTTTTCCTATTACTAGTGATGTTGGAGACCACCAATTTTCTTTCTCATCCTGATACAGAGTAAAACTCAGGCTGATATTGGCGATATTGATTTTGATACTGATCCTTTTGTAAATATACACAATCATTTAATAATCAGATTAATTTGTCTATTAATTTAAACTTAGAGGTATTTTACTGTAGTATCATCATATCATCATGGCTGAACTAATACAACAGAAAAAAAATTAAAAAACACACAATCATACAAAATAAATGGTGTTTTTGCCAATAAAAATTTAATTAAATCATTAAACCATTAAAATAAATTATTGTTTAATTATCAAGAATGAAAACTTGTGTCTTCATAATGTGTCAATGAAAATACTCAACATTTACAGACTGAGTGACTGAGCATGAGCCGCTGTGCTTACACATTCCCCAGGCGGAAGAAAAAGTAGTCCCCTCCAAGCATGTATGACTCAGACAAGGTTTCAATAGATTAGCTACTTTTCACTGTGTTCCTGTTAATGATATACATTTGATAAGTATCAAAGTATTGATAGTTTGATTTTAGTATCAATTCTAGAGCATAAAGTTCTGGTATCTGTGGTATCAATACTTCAGTAACGATTCGCACATCACTACCTCTTATCTTTGGGCCTTGTGGCTAATATGATGACAAATTTATGGTTTCAAATAAATTCAGATTTTCGTATTTTCTATTTTGGATCAGAGCAGCTTTCATGTCAACTTCTGTGTCATTTTCCCTGGGTTTGAACACTTTTCCATTGATTTCAGCTACTTTTCACTTCTAACCGTTGACTCATACCACTGGGGCTTCCTCTGAGTTCAGTCGCCTCCGTGTTATTTATAGTCAGAAAAGACAAGAAGGAAGATGTAACCAGGACAACAGCAGATACTTTCACACTTCTCACCGGATGGGGTTGAATGTAAAAGAAAGCGTACAATTATGCTGCTTCCTTTACTGTGATTCAGCAGTGTAATTACAGACAAAAGGAACATGCTTAAGCCGGTGAAGACATCCGAAGAGAGGCAACTGTGGGACAGTGTGTTCCACACAGGGCTTGAGCTGTAGTGTTTGTCTTTTTTGTAACATTATTAACAACGTTCCGCACTTTAAAGTATTACCTAAAGTGACAGTACTTGTATTTTACAATGTTTAGACGTTTCCTTTACTTTTAGAGATGAACATCAGTCAGGTAATGAGCAACAAACAGGGGGTATAAAAATATGGAACGCACGATCGAACAACTGATTAGAGAAGGTTAGAGGAGTAATTAAACAGCCGTATGGAGTAGTTAATTAAAAGGAGCACTTGGCAGATCAAGCATGTTCGACATGCGGAGCACAAGTTGGAGGTGCCTTGCCATGGCTCTGGTTTGGACAGTGGCAAATGTCCAGCTGCGAATTTCCTGGCCACTGGCCCAGTCCTTGGTTTGTGCCCACAACCTGTCCTCCACTTCACCCAAATCAATCCCCAGCGCTTTTACGAAGAAAGAAAACCTGGTGTCTGTTTTTACCTGGATCGATTTCCATCCAGTCTTTTTTTTTATTTCCTTTAGAAAATAGGTTAAAGGAAGACAAAAGGAGGGAGACCCTCTCATGGTTAATGCAAGAGAATTACATTGTCTTGTTGTCTCATCTTGTCTCTGGTCCTTTCTATTATTGATGACTTCTTTTTCCCAGGGGAACTGCGTGACTACTGATTTCAGATAGCTGCGCTTGTTCCTCAATTTGGCAGTCATGTGTCTTCTGTAGAGGAAGATTTGTACAAAAGGTCTGAATGTTCTTTACATCAGCAAGCAATGACGACTCTATGGCCAACATAAAGTATTTCATCTGTGTTTTCTTTATATTTGATTCCTCTTGATAGATCAGGTGTGTTGATGTTTAATAAACAAGTAGACAGAGGGACTTTTTTTGTCTTTATAATCCAATTAAACCTCATTATCTTCTGTGATTTGATCTGGTGCTCCCCCCAAACTCCCTTTACTCTCATTAGCCAGGTAATTATCCAGCAGAGCCCCAAGACACGGAGAAGGACAACATTTACAGGCTCTGCTATCACGCCTTCATTAATTAGACCCATCCTGACTCAGTGTTCAGTACGAAAACTTCTCCCACTGTCATCCTGGTGTGTCTGCTGTCCTGTCACCCCCCCACCCCCACCCCCCTGCACGTCCTCATTTATTAAAAAACATTGAGGTCCAGCGACAGCGAGGACACCCGTGGCTCCTGCCATCACACAGCAGTGCTCCGTCATCAGAATTAAAGCTCCTGCGTTTCAGGTGGACAGGACTCCCGCTCCACAGGAGGTGAAATAAAAGACAATGACTGAAGAAAAGATGGAAGATCAGGCAAAGGAGGATAAATATAGTTAGCATTGAAAGGATTTTTTTTAAATTAGCTATCAAAAGTCATTTGGTTCTTTTTTCATACACTGATCTGTATCAGATGTGTAATACTCAGAAAAAAAAGTCATGTTTTAAATATTATAAAAGTGTCTCTTCGTTTAACCAGAATACATCACCATGGCAACTCAATGTACCCCATATAATCTGTTTATGTCCAAATGTTGCCACCTCTTCAGTTTTTTTTCTTCTGATTTCCCAGATCCCTGCAGACAATATTATATAAAATAGTGATAAGAACCAGAATGGTTATATAGTGGTATAATGCTTAGACTGTCAACCATATCTGACAGATAATCAATATATATAATAAAATAGGCTTCTCTATGAGGATTTGCACCATTCTCATAAAAACAATTATAGTTTCATATCAATATTTAGACAAGATCTATTTTAAATGGACAATTTTCCATATTGATTCTGACTAAACCAATTCATAACTATTTGTTTCAAGGTACTTCATTAGGAAAAACGTACCTTTTAATAAAATAGACTTGAAATATTTATTAAAACAGACTTCAAATACAATCTAGTTCAATTTATTTGTATTTGTTTTTTAACAAACCATAAAATGAAGCCTGGGAATCCAATGAACTATAACATGTTTATTTGATTTTCATCCCCTGTATGAGACGTACAGATGGAAATTAATCCATATTCTCTTTAAAATAAAAAAGTGAAGCTGCCTCAGACTTTGAAACCAAAACAAAATATAAAGTGTTGATTCAAAACCTTGCTGTGCAGTTTTTTTAGTTGAGCTGCGTCAGCGTTCCTGCAAATGAAAAATTAAACATTTCCTACTGATAATTTGTATTCAACTGGCAAACACCAAATGCAGCAGTATTTTTTTTACTTTAGCTGAAATGGACATTAACTTTACAACATATAAATTAAAAAAGTGCAGTTTTGTATTACTCAAAATCAAGTTAAGTGATTTCAGTTGAAAAAACAGGTTTTATGCTTTAAAATTATTAATTAAAAATATGGATATTCAAAGCTTTTGATAAGTCTCATCTATCTGCACTGTAAAAAATGGTTCAACTAATGGAGTAAAAGTATTCAGTAGGAGGTAAAGCGTACTATAAAATGAAAGGATTGGATTAATCTGTCCTATAGGCAGCCTTCTCCAGCATCACTTTCGTAGCTTGACAGCAGGCTTGACTCTGTGTTCTACCTGTGGCCGACTCCTCCTCATCCTTCTGCAGTCCTGCCCACTCACCAGCCCGTCAACATGGCTGCTGGCATTGTTGGCCTTTCTGCTTTACAGAAGGATGTACACACTAAAAGAAGAGCCATGGGGAAGGAGCGAGCGAGAAATGTTGCTGAGAAATGAAAGCCGTGAACCGTGAGACCAACGCGGGAGAAAGATTAAAGGAGTGGGGGGGGGGATGCTTCCTTTTGGAGTTGCGGCAAGAGAAGAAAGAAAACAGAGGAAGAGATGAAGTGATGAATACAGTAGAGACAGCTGAGTCACTTGGCTTCTGTCTGAATAATCAGATATTGTTATTCATGTGGAGCAAGCTGCTCCACAGTGCCATGGGCCATGTGCAAAAACTGAATGGCTGTAAAGAAAGCAAATGACAAGCTAATGGACTTTTGTGGGAGTGTGAGGAAGTGCTCAGATGGAAGTTATGTAGAAGAGCACGTTGTTTACTTAGTGGCCTTTGCATCATCATTGTACTTTATTATTAGGTCCACTGGGTCTATAAGACAGCTGTAATATTTAAAAAAGTGAAAAAAGAACACTTTACTTTTACATCCTGTTAGACTCAGACTATTAATCTGTTTTCCACTGAAATGCTCAGGCTTTAAAAAGCAATATTCATAATCATTCCCATCCTCTTCACAAACAACAATAACTGTATTACATAGCCACACTAAGCACTTATTAAGATTTAGAGATACAATTCTGAGCAAAATTCTTGAGTAGCAATTCATATAATACTTTTTGTTTCCAAGAAGCCAGAGACTTTTGTGAAGTGGTTCTTCCTTTAAAACAAATAATTTAAACTTTCTTTGGATTTTAGCAGCTTTTTCAGCGTTTCAATCCAACCTTACTATTCAAGAATGTTTTGTTTTTTAACTGTTGTAAAACTCAGCGTTGCTTGGGTATAAGAGAGAGGGGCTTTGTGGAAATTAGGTTCGGAATGACTGCTTTAATTAAAACATTTTGTGTCCTAAATTGACTCTTAAATATTGCTTATTGGTTGTAGATAGTTTTTTGAGAACACATAATATTTATTTATTTGTAAAGTTTCTACCTTCCTCCAATTTTAAGAAACATGTTGCACAAAATGCTGTGATGATCAGACAAAAATAACTGAGCTGAAAACTGGAAAAGCAAAGTCCGGTGAAATCTTTGAAAGGCATTCAAGATGTCTAGAAAAAACATTGAACAAAACCACTTAAATATAGAGTGTATTTATAATTTTTAAAGTGGTTTTGTTATTTATTTATATAAAAAGTAGATCTGCTTTTGATTTTTTTACTGGCAAATTATGAACTCTCATATTTTAATGTGGAGCATTGTCTTTCTGTGTCATACGAAAACAGCAGGTAATGCTAAACTTGATGCAAAAACAAACTTTTGTCTTCTTTATGTGTCCATAAACCAAGACAAACGGAGACAAATGGGACGTCTCATGCCGTCAAACCTCATCAGATTCTGACATTTCATCCCACCAGCAGGTCAGAACCTGGAGCTGTGAGCTGATGCGTGTGGCTGCAGTAAAACTGCTCATCCAATAAGAAGTCTAGCCCGTAAACTCTTTTCCTGCCCCCTCGTTTCTGTGCTGCTTTATGAATTTCAAACAAGAGGAGAGTCTGCAACACCTGTAATTATTGGTTACTACGTTTGTCTAATGGATAAATTCAGAATGTTTATACAATAATCTGTTTTGGGTAAATCAGCCTAAAATTTAGCTGACTAACTCTTTACGTATTATCCATTGGTCATATATTTTCATCTGTTTGCTAATAGCTAATAACATGTATTTGTTTTTAGTTTGCAGAAATGAACAGTTAGCTCAAGAATAGCTTTGTTAACTGATATTTATGAAATCCCTGACATTTCCTGATGTGAGTCACAGACTGATGTGAGTCAGATTTTAGACTTAAACCTCAACACTTGCTTCTGATGGTATCAGCCATTGATATATATTACTGGATTGGGCGTGGCTAGCGCGTTGCTAGCTACTTCAACGTGCAGGCACTGGAGATCTGTTATGCATTGAACAGCCTCAACAGAATGAATGGAAGTCAATGGACTGTGAGGCATCATCCTGATGAAAAACTC
>JARVGW010000323.1:13039302-13056930 GCA_031762495.1 Anablepsoides rubrolineatus
TAAAGTATCGAACCGAACCGAACCGTGAATTTTCTGTATCGTTGCACCCCTAATATATATATATATATATATATATAATATTTTCCAGCAGTGGTAAGACGGGTGAGAGAAAAAAAAAAAGGTGATTGGTGAATGAACTCAAGGGAGCGCTGATTTCTAAAGAGTGAAAGATATGGCAGTTTGTTTCCACAGCAGAGAATAGAACCATGAAATGCTCATTGTTTAACAGTAATGACTGTGTTATCGAAGGGTCGATAGAGAGGGTCCCCAGTGGAGTGAAAAAAAACATTAAATAAAATTGAAAAATAAATATACCACGAGGCCCTGCGAAAACGTGCCGGAGCGTGGCCGGGGGAGGGGGGGCTGCGCGAGCGCTGGGTTCATGCACCAACACTTACCTGTGCCCGTGTCGCGGGGGTCAAGCTTGTGCACGTGCGCGTGCGCCGCACGTGTGAGTACACACACGCAGCGGCTTATAGTTTTTCCTCTTGGCCCGGTGTGGGCAGATGTTTGTGGAAGACTTCCCAGAAAAGAAAGCTTTCTCACATAAACATTTCAACAATACCTTAAGCCTCTTATAGTCTTAAAATGTCACTGGTGTGTTTAAATTGAGTGGTTTTCATTTACTTTTATTTATCTCCCATATTCAAGACTTGATTATCTCCATGGATTTTGCATTTCAGTGGGTAAATATATCTACAGTAACTTCAACTGAAAATGCCACTTGATAACAGAGAGGATGTAAACAATATACAGACTTTTGTTGCAATATTTAGCATTTTTTTTCTGCATCTTTAGCTGAAAATATCACACAGCTACTGTTTAATGTCATCTCCTGGTCACAATAAATCATATATTTTACATTATTGTTGGTAGTTTCATGTTTCAGCATCGCTGCGTTTCTGTAACTGCATGATTCATGTCACTGTTGTAAAACTCCTCAGCTGGCAGCTCGTATTCTTCCAAGGACAAATCGATGTTGGACTTGTTGGCTTCTAATAGCACGGCACTTACATAAGACCTCACTGCTCGACTGACCTGAAGAGTGCTCGAACTGCTGGTAAAAGAATAAAAGGCTGTTTTTTTTACTTTTTCTCTTGCTCTGTATCAGTGTCAGCTCTCTTTCTTGAAAGTATAACACTATTAAAGGGATGTCTCCAGTGTAAGCATTATTAAGTCAGCCTACAGACATTCAGATTTGGTTTTAGATACGTTTTTGGTTGGTCGCTCAACCTCTGCAGGGTTGACTTGATGGATAGAAACTGCATAAGCTAAATTCTCCTGTGTGTGACCATTGATCACAAACGAAATGGGCAGAGAGTAAAGCCTGTGTTAGCCTTGGCAGAAAAGGTTAAGACAACAGATTGAATTTCCTCAGCTTTGCTTCATCTATACATGGATTTATCCCAAGTGAGCTTTAATCTGGCATTCTTACCTCATTAATTCTAATGTGGAAGTGTGTGTGTGTGTATGTCAGTGTTTGCTGACAACACGGCATTCCCATTGCCTCGCCCCATCAAAGCGGAGTAGACGTTTTCAATAAATGGTGGGAAGCATAGGGAACTTGTCTCTGCCAACTCTTAAACTCAATGATTTGTTCTTAATCAGTTTGATTATTTATCTCTCAGTTTAATGACTCATAAGCTATAAAGTGACAAAGTGATGATAGGTGACAAGGAGGTAAATTATGTTATAATTATATTATACATGTATAAATATAAACGAGATTACAATATTGTCAGCATTACTAAGACAAGAAAAAAAACTGCGGGATTCACACAACTGGGTTTGAAATGTGTCATCAGTTCATTACAGCAAGTGGAGCAACTGCATCCTCATTTATTTATTTATATTTTTTACTTGAGCGGTCATGTAAAATTTGTTTTTGCTACTAGTCTTTAGTTTGTTCAGAAGGCAGCATTAGGCTGCGGAGATAAGTTAATAAAGATGTAAAAAGTGAGATATTTCACACTTCTGCCTGGAGAACAACTGTGGGTTGAAATAATGGCAGCCTATTTGGAGTCCTAGGCAAGATTTCTGGTGGTGCCCCTTGTGCAAATTTTCTAAATGTCACTGCCAATTTCCATACATTCAAAAAATATGATCTACTGTTATGTTTTGTGCAGTTTCATGTTTTATTTGGACTTAATTCTGATTTTCTGTCATGTCCCTCTGTTTTACTCCTCTCTGCTTTTGCTCGGCCCCGCCCACTCACACCTGATCCTCTTGTTTCTTCCCCAGGTGTTTCCTGTTTTAGCTCATTATGTAGTTCTCCCTTTATATTCTGTCTTTCAGCCTCAGTCCTGGTCAGATCCTTGTTCTCTGTTTACTGTTTATTGCTCATGTTCATGTCAAGTTTTGTTTGCTGCCACGTCAGCCTTTTGTTTTTTTGCTTTAATAAACCTTTTTGTCACCACCACTCAGTCCTGCATCCTGGGGTTCAAACCAACCAAGCAATTCATAACATCTACTCAAAACTATCCACTCCCCGTCCATTTGAAGAGCATTTCACTATATTCTTGGGATTAAAAAAACATAAAATCAGTATTTTTTGAACACTGAAAACTACACTTTAACCTGAACTTTATCTGCGATCAGAACTGAAACTTCCATTATCCTTGTTTTTTTTTCTATTTCCAAACTGAGCACCACTGCATATGATACTTTTATCACAAAATATCCTCTGCATCGTATAATGCTTCATGTAGAAACAAAGCAGGCTGAGAAACCCACAGAACAAGTTACTTTCATAAACCCGAGGAACCAGGGATAATCAAATCAACTAGACTAGATTTGTCCTTCATTTGTGGCACACACTGTCCTTATTTCCACGTTACTGACTGTCTCTTCTTAATCACTGTTTTACAGATGTGCCGCTGACAGTCTGATGTGTTTTGACCTCTTAAGTATCATAAATTGGTAGTTCTGAGGGTTAATTCTAACCTTGACAGCATGCTTTGTCTCCCTGTGTTCGCTTTCTCTGTCATTGTCTGGGTTTTTAAAGACAGTTGTAGCAAATTTGATAAAATATGTTTCTGCAAGATCGTGTAGTATTCGAAAGGTACAACCACCACCAGGCTTTTACTTTGTATTCATAACCCACAACCTGAAATATAAAAGAAAAATAAACCCCGCCTTGGTTGCTTTTCTCCACACTGACTTCAAAGTTGTTTTTTACCCTAGAACAGTGGGTTTTTTCATCTGTCAGAGCAAATGTTTGTCTTCTACCCAGATTCCAAGCTGCTTCTGACAACCATATCATCGTATAACAAGACAGTTTTTATGCAAGATTTTATGCAAACCAAGCTGACACAAAGAGTCATAGCCGTGTCAAGTCATTCTGTTTGAGCTATTCATGAAGCTTGTTGGATGTGTTTAATTTATAACCCATCACTTTGGATTCAAACCGAAACAACACAGTGAGCAAAAAGCGAGATACAATGTTATGTAAATGAAAATCTTCTCAGTAGGAAAACAAGATCACAGAGTGCTTTGCTTTGTCGTTTAGAGTTGATTACTTATCCACACATATTATATAAGTACTTTTAGGGGAGTGACTAAAAATCTGTATTTGTGACTGTTTTTGCTGCAGCCCTTAAAAATACTGTGACTGGTCCTGGACTTTGAGTCGGAGTCGGTTTGTTCTGATGTTGACAGAAAACACAGAGGATAATGCATCTTGGCAACATTTTCTGATATACAAAGCTGGATTGGGTTATTCTTAATCAAAAGTGAGATGAATGATTTCCCATAAGAATCAACAGAGCAGGTCAATTCCATTTCCTATAAAACTCAGTGCAGCAACTTCCAGGGCAGAAACTAACATCATTTGGTTGGATGCTAAGCTGAAGACTGGAGGAGTCGTTCCAGATAATTTGAGCCACACTTTCTGACTTAATTGCTTGATCACTATTAGAATTTGGAAGTTTTACGAAGCTCCATCCATTCATTTTCTTCCACTTGTTCGGGAGTCGGGTCGCGGGGGCAGCAGCCTAAGCAGAAAAGCACAGACTTCCCTCTCTCCAGCCACTTGGGCCAGCTCATCCAGGGGAATGCCAAGGCGTTCCCAGGCCAGCTGAGTAATATAGTCCCTCCAGCGTGTCCTGGGTCTTCCTCTGGGCCTCCTCCCAGTGGGACGTGCCTGGAACACCTCACCAGGGAGGCATCCAGGAGGCATCCTAACCAGATGAACCACCTCAACTGGCTCCTCTCGACGTGGAGGAGCAGCGGCTCTACTCTGAGTCCCTCCGGGATGACTGAGCTTTTCATATCTCTAAGGGAGAGCCCAGACACCTAAGACACACATTTTGGCCACTTGTATCTGCGATCTTGTTCTTTCGGGTTAGGGTTAGGGTGTCCATCGATGAGGGTAGAAACGTAGATCAACTGGTAAATTTATCTATGGTCCTACCCTCTATGGTCTTACAAAGTTCAACATTTAAAAAATATCTTGTGACAACAAATTTGAAAGATTCACTTCTTTCAGCACACAGATCTACCGTTTAACAAAACATGTTTGATCTTTTTATAAGGAAGATTTTATTTTATTTATATAATTTTTTCTGTATTTATTACATAAATTCTTATGTTAATTTTATGTCCTCTTATCAGTTTTGCATGAAACCTTTTCACTGTGTTGATTTACTCAAATGAAGCGGATTTTAAATAAATGAATAGTGAAATACAAAGCAGTACAAACTAAAATGTTTTAACTCCTGCTTCCAATTATAATTAAAAAAACAATATTCCACTCACAAATTAGTTAAATACATTAATATGAAACACTTTTTTTTGTAAGTAATGTCTTTGAAAAACACAATACACAAGTATAAAAGCATCAGTTCTCATTTGGAAATATAAAATATGTTGATTAAATTTTAGCAAAGTTTCACCTATCTTTTAGTGACTGCCATGCATATAAAATGCATGTTGCATATTTTATTTTATACATATATCCTGCCCTTGCATATCCAGGCAGAATTAAATTATAGAACAAAAGATGGGATCTCACCTTTCCTGGATTAAAGTAAGGTTTGATATATGTAGGAAATAAAGCTCGATGAGCTAAATGAAATGGGAACCTCCACGCTCTTAGCTTAAAAAAAAAGGAAAGAGTATGAGTAGAGAAAGCACCGAACCTTACAACCTAATAACGTAGATCACCTCATATTCACACAACGCCTGCCAGCAGCTTGATATAAGAAAAGGACATAGAAAGTTGACTATATAAAGAAATATGACTGCCATAGCCCATATTCCAAATACTTGTACATCCTTACAGGCTGTAATATCCAACCCTTGCTGCCAGTTCATAAGGCAGGATGGATTATACTGCTCTGCTCTGAACACCTTATCCATCCTCTCGCTCTGGTGGCTGCAGAAAACTGTAACCATGGTCACCACATTAAAGGAGATGAGGGCAAACAAAAAATAAACCATCGCAGAAGAGAAGGCCTAATAGTGATACAAAATATAGCACACACTGGCACACAAACACACCTACACACTCACAAGTACTCAGAGAGTTAATAAAAGACTGTCGTAATATTAAATGTGTGGTATTTTAGGTGCATTATTCAAAGTGATGTCAGTGATACAGTATGTCACCAAACCTCTGGCTCATGCCTGTTTTCCCCTGTAATTGAATGGCTTTGAACAAATATATTTTTATATTATATGATGTCATTAGAAATAAGCATGCTGGGACAATCAGGTCCTAATGTAGCACGGTATTTTGGGACATATAAAAGAAAAACGGGCTGAAGCATTCCTGGGAAACACTTTCATCTCTCTTAGATCAAAATGCGGAAAACTCAATACACCCACTTTGTCCCTGCTCCTGGAATAGAAGAGGTAATATTGATTATGGTATTCTTTGGCTTTTTGGCAACAAGTACGGGTCTTATTCTGGAGGACGGAGCACTCAATGAGTCTTTTTTTTTAATTTTCTCCAAAATACCATCCTTCAGCCTTTACTCTCACAGATGGACCAGTTCAAAGGAGCCTGCATCACCATCACTCTAGTGGTTTTAATCTCACAAATGGGAAAGGCAATCTATAACTTGAATTATTTCGGCATTGTGCAAGGATTATTGCACACGATTACATTACAGGTGCAATTTATACACCGATCTTGGATGTAGTGTTTGTTTGCTGTTCCTGTCAAGTTTGAAGTGGCTGCCATATTTTAAGAGTCAGGTCATAGGTTATGGATTTTATGTCATTTTATATTTTATGAAGTTGTATAACTTCTACTCCACCAGGGAATAATGGAGTAATGTCTATGTTTCTTTCTGTTACATAAGATTAAAGTTGAACAAAATCTTTGTTTGTTTTTAATGCAACTTTGAGATTTTCTGATTTTGTTTTTCTAAATGATAAAGAGATTGATGTAATATCTTCTGTCTAAATTTAGCTGTGTGGTTGTTGTTTGCAACAAGGTGCAATTTTTGCATGTTTGGACTAACTTTAGGAGTTCACGCTGTCAGTGCTTTTGAGTTTCTCGCCCTTGTCAAAGCCCAGAAACGCCTCCACCGAATGGCACCCCATAACTCATCCAATGTTGCTGTCTGTCATTTGTGTGGAAAAATAGACGAGGAGCGACTAGACTGTTGTCATCCTATAATATGTCAAATATGTCGAGCTACAAATATATTTTTAGGGCCAGGATTAGCTTTGAAGATTGGCTCTTCAGATGAGAGATCCAGTTTAAAGAATGGGTGTCTACACATGGTTTAAAGCTGGTGTTTCTTCCATCCATGCATCCTTTTTTCTGCCACTTACTCAGGATGGGGTTTTGGGGAGACAGCAAAGATCCCTTTTTCACAAGTTGTTTGGTTCAACTCTTACAGGTCAACCTAAAAATGTTCCAAAACCAACCCAGAAATACTATATATTCTCTCCAGCAAATCCTGGGTCTGGGCCTTTGCTCAGTGGCACCTGCCCAAAACACTTCCTCTGGAAAGTATCCCAAAAGCATCATCAGATATCTCAACCGCCTCGACAAAACTCTACTGGATGCAGAGAAGTCTTCTCTTCACCCTCTTCCTCAGCTTGAGACAAAGTTCATTTGAGCCACTCATATTCAGTCTCACAACGTTTTTATTGGAGACACTAAATTTAAATGGTTCTGTTAGTTGAGTAAAAAGTCTGTTTAAAAAAAAGTGTCATTTAAAAAGAAATCCTTACAAATCCAGTATAACTTTAGTTATATAATCTATAAACGACTCAGTGTCCCGCTGGATGCCCAGAATGTAGTTGTCCCTATGACCCCTGAGATCTGTTAGTACAGATCTGTCATTCCCTCAGGAGGGATTATAAAGTGATGCACTTTTAAACCCTTGTCGGAGCACAAGCTGAGGAGAGAAATATCCTTCTCCACATATGTCTTTCCTTCTGGAAATGAGCTGTGTCAGCCACTAGATGTACTTAGGGAACAAATAACTCAAAGAGGGCAATATTTCTGTCTGGCCCCTTTTATCAGATTTTACATTGTTATCGGTTAGATGTAACAGAAAAAAATATGAATGAAACGCTTTGTTTGAAAAAGTAAAAACCGTTGTCTTTCACACTGCACATTAACTCAGTGTGGGAAGTGGAACAAGCTTGTTTCTCAGGAGTAATAGATTCATAATACTAACATAATTAAAAACAAGCGACCTGGCCGTTTGAAATAAGATGGGAGAGTGGCGAAACAAATACTGCAGCTGGAGACCTATTGTTCTACTCTGTGCTGTTTACTGTACAACGCCGCTGTACGGACAGGCTGTTCCGACCGTCGTGCGCAGCGAGGAAGCTGGGTGATCAAGTGGTGCACTGTAAAATATGGCACGCAGTGACTTTGGTCATGAAAAATCAATGAGTGGAATCTCACTCACGCTGAGACGTGACCCTTTATTTAAAGTTTGAGAGGCTTTCCTAACTTTTTGTGCTTTGACTTAAAAGCAAAACTGCAGCTGAGGAACAATTTAGAGGCACAATAAGTCTTTTTTTTCCACCTTATCTCCATTTACATAGCAAATAAAACTTTATATATATGTAAATATATACAGAGAATTTGTGGAATACACCAACATCGGTGCATCAGTGTGACTGACTTCAACAAAATGAACAATGACAACTTGTATTTGGCCTTGGCTGATAAACCCCACCGTTGAACATGATGTCATTATTTCCAGTGTCCCTGTGCAGTTTATGGTGGATCAATACCCTAAATCAGGCATTCTCATTATGGCTCCCCTGGGAATAAGTCCATTTGTGTGAGTAGACACATGAACGCCATGTGCAGTTTTATTTATTTATTTATTTATTTTTGTCTATACATATTTAATGTTTGCTTAATAATACTTAAGAGAGGTCTGAGGTTTATATTGATGTGTGTGTGTGTGTTTGTGTTTGTGTGTGTGATCCTCCAAAAATGGACCTTAGAACTAATATTACTGTATATCCCCATAATGCCACATCTCATAACACTAACAGCTGAAAATTAAATGAGCTGTATTTGTCTCACTTGACATTTTAAGACAATCACCAACATTAATTTAATATAAGATTTTAGATGTACGGGGTAAATGTCATTTTTATAAACCATAATGATTGACATTCTTGGTTCTTCAGTTCACCTGTAAATATTGGTCTAATTTTAAGATGAATTGACCTACAAACACTGGCAGAGAACTTGACCTTTTTGTAGAAGAGGTTTTGTTTTGTGCACACATGTGTGCACACATATGTAGGGCTGCCTGCCCTTGCAGCTGCCTTCATGTATGACTTTCCAGTTCAGGTGTGAGCAGGAGCGGTCGAAGCCTCTGGAGAGGGTAATAGCTGCCACGCAGGTTCACCTTCAAAACTGTACAAGCTTATGATTTTCTGCGCTCTTTTTGTTCTTCTTGTTGAGCTTTTTTCTTTTACTATGTGGTGCCAAGTGTCAAATTAAATGTTAAAAAATGTCTTATAGGGAAGCGTTGGCTGCATTCGAGTGTTAGCGGTTGCTATTGTCTCAGGGCGATGACATCAAAACAAGCTGAGCACCAACAGCTGCATTCATTCCGAAATAGATTTTGATTTTTGCACGTTTTTTAACATTTAAGTTCAACGTTTAGTAGAAATTAGCAAAATGTAAGAACGGTGAGCTAAAAAACAATAAAATGTATGTAAACAATTTTTAACACTTGGTGAGCTAAATAATAATGTGACTTTTTTTTTTTTTACATTTCATTTTACACTTGGCACCACAAACACTACTACTTTTATAATTCATGCATGTTTTCATAAAACCCTCCCAAATCAAGGAACATCATAATATAAAAGCTGGAGTTAGTACAGAATATGTTGTCCTTCAATTTTATTGAAAAATGCAAATTTATACATGAATTGCTGATTTATTTAGAAGTGGATTTTGTTACTGTTTTACAAACAACATCGCTGATTTAGAAAAAACAAACATTGTAATGCTTTTTTCTTATATAAATTCAGCAGTGAAAACCATCTTGCAGGTTTTTATTGTGCTTTAGAGCCCAAAGACTGATCATAACTTTGTATCCCTGGTGACTGATTTTTTTATTTACCTTGTTTTATTCTCGTTTCACACTCCCCGACACTCCGGCCTGTAAATTTTTTTTTCCCCGACCAGCTTTGCTTTTATCTCCTCAATGAACGATAAACATAATTTTCTACGCTTGGTGCAAGCTAAATGAGGACTTCCCAAATCTGCGGTGGAATGTTGCAATAAAAAAATCCTCTGACTGTATTTTATGGGCTGTTTATATCAGCAATACGTGTTGCTGAGGAAGGCAGAGGGGACTTAGTAAAAAGTAGGGGGGGCAGTTGGATGTTTTTAAAGAGAGACTGGAGAAAGGAGGAGACAAGCTAAATGAGGAAAAATCCAAATCTTTCAATTAATCTGCTTATCTCCCGTGTGGGCAGATGTTAGAGGGATGGCAACAGGGCAAAGGTCAGAGAAATAAATAGACAAAAAAAAAGAAATTGGAGCTGCCTGAGTTGTTAACAAACATCTACGTAATCTTTTCTGCCCTTCAGCCACCTTGTCTAAATCTTTTTTTTTGGTTTATTATTTTTTTTTGTATTTATCTGCAATAGGCATCTGCTTTCTGGTGAATACAACAACTCAGCAGTGACACCAGCAGAGCTCAGGGCCACTTTTTTGTCCTTTTTAAAAGAAATATACCCTGAATGCAACCGGAAAATCTAAAATTTTCATTTCTTTTTAAATCACAAGCAGTCTTTTCCATTTCAGGAAGCCCTTCTTCTTTTGATTGGGACTAAGGGTTAGAATGTAATGGCTCAATTTGTGTTTGCAACAAATAGAGATTGCTCTACAAAGCTTTAATCAACAAGCGACATGCTGTCTGCTATCTGATAAACAAGCTGTCTTTATCTGAGGTGGACAGTGCTGGCAGGGACATCAGATATAAAGGGAGGGAGTACAAGCTGGATTGGATATAAAAGAAGCACAAATGTAAACAAATAAAATGAGTGTTTAGTGATCATACCCTTTTGAACATTGTAAAACGACACAATAGCCTTGTGTTTTAATTGTATAGACTTGTTAGGTAAAAAATATTAAATGTTTTTTATACAACAAAAAAGTTTTGTTTTTCAAAAAACTGCTTATTAAAGGTTAACTTACCCCAAAATTATTTTTTTTTAGCTGATAAACTATCTAGAATGTGTCTAAAATGTTATATCACTATTTCTGTGCTAATTTTGACGTTTTTGTTCGTATTTGTTAAAATCTGTAATATTTGGTCTAAAATCGTCTTTGTGCTGCAGACTATGGGTTGAGCAGTGGTACTGCAGTCTAATTTACATATTGGTTAACGGCGGTCCACGATGACGTGTCTGGTACACTGTTTCGTCACAGCGGCTGTGTTCTGGTATAAAAGCCTCTCTGTAAGACACGCCCCTGCAGCAGTCAGGAGGAGGAACAGCTAGCATAGCATTTTTTTAATTTTGCTTTGGGGCGGAGTTATGCTTTCACAGGGGGGGTAAGATACACTTTAAACTCTGAACAAGTACTGTGTCTGAGCTGCATCAACATTTCCTTTTTTTCTGAAGTTGAGCAATTTGAGAATCTAATACCTCAGCCCACAGTGGAGCATTTCTTTCAAAAGCAATAAAAATGTGGTGCATGAGTGAAATAAAGTTCCTGAAGGCATATATCTAGAGAGCTTACAATATATGGATTATCTTTGTTTCACTATGCTGGCACAATACTTCTTTTTTTTATAATGTCCTGCTATAATAGCTTAGGTGTGATATCCATTGGTGGATTTTCTTAAAGAACAAACTATATTTAAAGTTTTAAAACTAGTGTCAGAAATCCAAAATGTTTTTAAGGAAGATGGATTAATCTTATATATATATATTTTGCCTTTATGCAAATGGAGATGATAGATTTAGCTATCAGGTATTGCAGAAAATGAAATGGCTTTTTCCTTCTCGGTTTTGAAAAATGTGCTTTAAAGGTTTTTATTTAAGTCTCATTTCAATCAGCTTGTTTTATATTCTCATTCGTGGTCATGGAAGTGTTTAAAGAAAACCTTTTTATGCATTAATCTTTTCATCAAGACTGTTTTTTACTAGATTTTTTTTTTAAGAAAAGAAGACTCATGTTTGTGATGTTATGGACTCTTTGGAGACTTGTTTCTATACAATTTGTTGGAAAAAATCAGAATCAGTATCAGAATACTTTATTGATCCCTGAGGGGAACTTACAGGTATCACAGCTGCAACCGTTCAGATCAGAGAAATGTGAAAAGAAAGAAAAAATAAGCACAACAGAATAAAATAAGTATAAACACCCAGGATTACAAAATAAGGCCACTTGTGTACATATAAACAATGTACAATAAAAATAAATAGAAATATTAAGAAAATGTGTACAGCATGTAACGAGAGATGATGTTTAGTATATTGCACATGTTTGGTGAGTGTCATGGGTAAAATACAGTAAATTAAATATCAAATAAAGACTAAAAATAATAAAATGTACACATGGATTTATGTAAATGTAAATGTACATATGATCTAGTTTTTCATGTTTAGGGAGGAGTTGAATGCCACTGGTAGGAACAAGTAACGAGTCAAGTGTTTTTCTTTTGAGATTTTACTTTTAGGATATCACAAATTTATTTACAAAATGTAATGTTTCTGTAAGAATAAATACAGATTTTTATTTTGATAGGATTTTAAAGTTCATAAAGATCAACATTGAATAATTAGTGTCCCCTTTCTCTGGTATAAAAATATAATAACTTTATCAGTTGTCATCCATTATGACATCTCTTTAAGTGTTGGATGATTGTTGAAAATGAAAAAAGAGAAATGTGTGATATTTTTATAGTTATTTTTGATATATGTAATCCTTACGTTTTGAACTAAAATGGTGCTCCTGGACAACCAGATGCTACACGTTTAGCTCCAGAACAAGGATGGCTTACAGTGCGTCTCCTAAGGTTTGTTGCTCTGCATCGTAGTTTCCCATCGAGCAGCACAGAGCCTACATCTGGTTGCTCCGCTCTCTGATGCCATGTTGTGCGTTCTAGCAACACAGCTTGGAGCCTTATTAGCACTAACAAATTTGTTCTTGACACTAATTACAGCTTCACAGTGAGCAGTGCAGGGGCTAGACAATTGAAAGGCAGCAATCTTCTCATCACTGAGGCTTTTCTCTTTTTTTGTTCACACAAATAGCGTAAGGTGTGGCAGAAGAGGGCGGACAACAATGGATTGGCAGCGTGATGGTGGGTTAAAGGTGGCCTCTCCAAACAAAGGAGGAGGAGGGTGAGCCGGGGAAGGAGGTGGGAGGAAGAGGCTATATTATCTTGAGGCATTTTGTTTTGTCTTCACAGAAGATTGAGGGGACAGGACTTTCCCTAAGCTGTAGTGCTTTATGCGTCACTTAAAAGGCAATATGTCTGTCAGGAGCTGTTTCTATTTGTTTTTAGAGATCCCCCTCTCTTATTTCATGCCCTATCTCACATGTTGTTCTAACCCATTAGGACAGCAGCTCACCATTTATGGGTGTTTTTCATTGCTGCTGTATGAGTCCTGTTATAGCCCTCAGTCCCAGCCTGTATAGGTGTATCCCCATGCGAAACGATGCATTCTGGGAAGAAGCGACGGCCCGTGACTGCGCAAGAGTCTAAAACGGGAACAGCTCTCCTGATGTCGAGTTACACTCAACCCTCCAAGCATCCACCGTGAGGGTTTACGGGTGGCAAAATGCTGGCATGGGTACAGCATTCGCTCGTAGGGCTTTACTACTTCAGAGGAGTCAGGATGCAACTGATGATGAGGAAGGTGTGTGTGGGCGAACACCACCAACGCTGCTGCAGATCAGCGTTGGGCGGGAGGCGCTGCGGTACGCGCACATGTACACACACTAATATTGATGCTGACTAGTGCTCCTACACTCAGCTGTTGCTCTGAAGAGGGAAAATAGTCAGGGACACAGATGAGTGTGTGTGTGTGTGTGTCCTAGTGTGGATGATATAGCAGATAGTGAGCTTCTTTCTTGTCAGGGTTCATAAGCCAGGTTTCAAGATGCCTGGAGCGTTTTAGCATTTGGGAGAAAAGAGTCGCTTTCATGAGGGCCGGCCACACTTGAACTGGCTTCTTATTTACAGCTGAGGGTGGCTGAATGTCACAAGAGGCTTGTTTAAGCTTGAGTTTGTTGCATTTCAGATAGCAAATGGGTTGGCAGTCTAACAAAGACACCCCGAGCTGAGTTTCAGGAAGTTTAGGGCAATCCCTGGAAAGTATTTCAAAGTCAATTTATTACACTTTTTCTTTTTTGTGTGTGTGTGTGTGTGTGTGTGTGTGTGTGTGAGCAAACCGATTTGGCACAGCTGGGTAGTGCTGATACCGCACACGCCAACCTTCAAGCGGGTCAAGTTGGGTAAGTCAAACATTTAGAAATGATTTGGAGCGACTTTTTATCCAAGGTCCATTAGCTGTACGGGCTGTGCTTGAAACTTGGCTTGACTGACAGCAATACTCAGAAGCACCAAATATGGCATGAAAGCGGCACAGACTCTCGGGGAGATTCCGTGGCCCTCCCACGCAAACTCCCATCTGCAGGATTTTGTGCCAATATGCGAGTCCCCCCCCCCCCCACCTCCACAAACACACACTCGAGTTTGTGTATAGAAGAGCTCTGAATCCTTCACATCGGCCACAGATGTTACATTAGCAGGCGGGTCATGTACGTAGAATCTGTGGAATTTAAAAATGTGACTGAGATAAAAGGGAAGACGAGAGGGAGGAGGGGAAGGGTCTGGTTTTGACAGTTTGTGTGTCTGAGTGTGTTTGTGTTGCTCAAAAAACATGAAAGTAGGAGTGGCGAAGGATATTTTTACTCATTTCCTCAGACGGCCGTGCGCATTGCCTCCTCTGTCTTCCTTGTTTTTTCTTTCTTGAATTTTCTCTTAACTTTTTTTAGCTCTCTTCTTTTGTTTTTTCTTCAATATTTCATCCCCCAAAGAAGAGAGGGCGATATTTTCTTTTTATCTGTGTGCAAATCTTTGTGTATGTTAGCAAAATTATTCACTTAATTCCCCATCCATCCTTCATAAACTTCCTTTAGGAGATTTTAAAATAAAAATCTTTGAACATTTATGCTGCCATAAACAGCCTGGCTGCCCAAGGTGCTGACCCACAGCAAGCAACTCCAAATAAAGATAAAGTGAAAGGTATTTGTACTTTTTCTTTACAGAGGGATCAGCATTATGTGTCTGTTTGTCCATAAAAGCCAACGTAATTGTCCACCTGGGATAACAAAAGAGTTTCGTTACAAATTAATTATTAAGAGAAATAGATTTTTAAATGAATGTTTGGCCGGTTTGTACCAAGTATTCTACTTTAATTGGTCATCGGTCTCATTGGACAGTCAGCATCTTTTCCTATGCAGGTCCTTCTGGGTTAGCTGAAAGCTCATTATAGGAAATTAAGATTTTACTAATTAGAAACAACATTGTGTGCAAGTATTGAGTGCACTTGCTTGCGAGTGGCTTTGCAGGACTGCATGAAAGTATTCAAGTGCCTTAAAGTTTAAGATGCTGCAGCTCCATTTATCCTTCGAATCAGTTCACATGCTCCATCTTCTTTGCATCAAAAAGTGGTCCTGCACATCATCGCCCCCTCACATAAGAGAGGAGAATTTTGCTTATTTATTCAGCATTCCTCAGCAAAAAAACATGCGCCACATGCGGTGCAGCGTGCCATCATCAGTATCTGCCTTGTTTGGGATTTTAAACTTGACTTTAGGGCTCTGGAGGTCCCTTGTCAGGCTTGATTACTCTGAATCCTCCTACAGATGGTTTTAGCAACTTGTCTCTTTTTTTTTTTCTATCTGAGCAGAGACGTCAGAAAGTAAAGACTGTGTCATGCCGTGTTGATTCTTCACCCAGTCACTGGTTTGGGTCGAAGCAAGTGGAGAACAGGTGGGTGGCGCAGAGGCGGAGGAGAAGAAAGCAAGCATCCGTAATAAAGGAGGGGCACGCATAACGTGACACCTGAAGCGTAGCTGTAATAAGCTCATCATCCATATGCTTTGGGCATCGCATCTGATGGGAGAGCGTTGGATCAAGTCTGCTCCAGATGACGCCAGCTGGTGTTGACAGTCAGGAGAGTAAATCATGGTGTGTGGTGTTTTCATTGTGTGTTTTCTGAAGCAGTGTATTGACGGTTACCGAGGGTTGAAATAAAAAAAAAAAAAAAACATTTCAGACATTGGGGAAAATGTGTTTGTAGTTATAAGGAGTCTAAGTCTCGATGCAGTATTTTTTTTTTTTGCATTTTTTTTACAGCACATGCTTGCACATTACATGCTAAAAGTAAGTCAAATCTACTAAAACCAATGTTCATTGTGCTTTAGAATTGTTTAAACTAAAATAAAATCTGATAAATGTGAAATAGAAAACATTTAAATAGAAGTAAAATCCCACAGAAATCACTCTGATCTTCTTGTTGGCGCTTGTGTTGCCACACCAAGTTCCCCTCTGTGGTGGTAAAGGTCATAACATGTTTGCTTTTTGTAATTAGTCTCCTCAGATACATGTGAGGACGGGGCTTTAGGGAGAAGTGCAAGAAGGGTTTCCAATAAAACAGGATGAGATGGAGAAAACCAGGGGATTGTTCCCGAGGGGGAATGTTGTGACGGAATGCAATGTAATCTGGGTGCCAAGGTTAAAGCCACTGTTGTCCGTGTGGCAACTGTTCTTAGACCACCAGTGACATCAGAGCGTGGACTGTTGTCCCAGGCTTAATTTAGCCACAAGCGCTGGCGGCCGTGGGATCCACTGTTCCTGTTTGTCAAGCAGGATCTCCTGATGCCAGCAGTGACGTTGCCATTCAGATGGCCGGTTGAGCTTTTAAACCAAAGACATGCACACGCACATGTGTTTGTTCTTCTATTCTCATGGGGACTTTGTATTGACTTCCATTCATTTACTGGTCATTTCTATCACCTAACCCTGACCCATTACCCTGAACTTAATCACCCCAGTTCATACCTGACCCTAAACCTAACCTAAACTCAACTTACACTTAGTCCTGACCATAACCCCTGATCCACCATCGGTATTTCCCCCACTGCGGATCGAGCTTTTGTCCCCATCAGGAACAGTGGGTCCTCACCAGGCTGTGTGTACCAAGAAAACTGTCAAAATTCATCCCCACCAGGTAGCAAAAACAGGCACACACAAAAGTTTGTTTTTTTATTCTCCTGGGACCTTTCATTGACTTCCATTCATTATCTGGTCATTTCTATAGCCTAACCCTGACCCTATCCTAAAACTAACCAACCCAATACATACCTGACCAGAAATCTAGACTAAACTCAATTTATACCTTAGCCCTGGGCGGCACAGTGGCTCAGTTGGTACAGCTGTTGCCTCTCAGCAAGAAGGTCGCCGGGCCAAATCCCGGCCTGGGGACCTTTCTGGGTAGAGTTTGCATGTTCTCTCCGTGCATGCGTGGGTTCTCTCCGGGTACTCCAGCTTCCCCCCACAGACTAAAAACATGACAAAACTCTAAATTGTCCCTAGGTCTGAGTGAGCGAGTGAATGGTTGTCTGTCTCGTTTGTCTCTATATGTGGCTCTGTGATGGACCTGCGACCTGTTCAGGGTGTACCTCGCACTGTGGCTACTGGATATGGGCACCAGTGACCCGAGAATAGGGATGGATGGATGGATGGATGGATGGATGGATGGATGGAGTCCTAAACCTAACCCCTCCACCCAAAATCAGCATTTGTACCCGTTGGTACCAGGCTTTGGTCCCTACGAGGCTGTTTTTCTGGAAAATGGTCCCCACGATGTAGCAAAAACATATACATTACCTATACACTACATATTATATATACATTAACAGTAAGCGATGTGGATCCATACAGGTGTGTCTTTTTTGCATGTTACAAGTGCATGTATTATTATAACATGTCAATATTGAGGTTAAAAAAACAAAATCTGACTCACCTTGTTATGATTTGAGGCAGGCAAGAATGAACCCAGGGTGCAGGCAGCTTCAAAAAAAACAAAGTATTTATTTAAACAAAAATGGTGCTGACTTGGCAGCTCAAAAAACTCACTTTGGTCAGGGCAGGG
>JARVGW010000323.1:13059356-13076015 GCA_031762495.1 Anablepsoides rubrolineatus
TTTATATCTTCTTGTAAAGCACTTTGTGGTTTTTGACCTGTGAAAGGTGCTATACAAATAAAGTTTACTTACTTACTAAAGTTTACTAACTGTCACGCCATTAAGTATAACTTGGGTTCTCTTTCCCATACACTAAATTTTTAGCAACATGGAAACACATATTTATTCTATGCTTGTTATGAGTATAGAAATATGTAGCATTTCTTTACTGTATGTCTTAAAAAGTGAGAACTTTTTTCTTTAGACATGCCTCAACAGTATTAGTGTTGTGTACAGTGTTTGTTTTCCAAGCGACGGACCACTTTGTGAGGTGTTAGCTCGTTGTGTATCAGTAGCAGGGAGAGCCACAAAAGACTTATGTTCCTCTGTCCTGGTTTAAATTATGAAGAGCAGGATCTACCCTGCTGCTGAGGTGTTGAGATAATAAATTGTTTACCTGCTGCTGGAGGCAACACAGCGAGGGAAAAAAGCGAAAAAGATCAGTGACACGTTAAAAGACGCAGCCAATTATTCTGACCTTGGCTTCGTAAAGCTAAAACATATCAGCATTACACAAAGAAGTGTTGTTCGGCTGCTTCCCCGCTCAGATTTGTAGCGGTGGGGTCAGCAAGTGAGAAATAAAGGCTCAGAAAGCAGGCCAATTACCACGAGCCTGAGAGTCTGAAAACTTTTCCACATGCTTTGCAATAACTAAAGCCACAGCTTTAAATTATACATGCGACCAGTCCACTAAACCAAGATTTCTGTGTTTTAGAGAATGGGCAACTCTGGTTTCAAAGTACTCACTCTGCTCGCTCTCATTACAAATTAATGCACTAAGTATGTTTGTTTGGTAAAAGTTCTGTTGGCTCCCGCAACTACTTACAAAGAAATTATTCCTTGGAGCAAACACAACACGCTTCTGCACCGATTTATTTTGTTTTCTGACAAGTTTTCTTCAACCTAAATGACTTGAATAGGTGTAAAAACCTGTATAAAAAGTATATTTTTTAACAACTAAAGGAAAGAAATGACCTTGGAATTTACTATTTACTTAATTAACATATAATTTACCCCGAGTTCTCCATTAGCCAGTTTTATTGTGTTTTCTTCTTGTTGCACATTGGGATTATTACAGGCTTTTAAAAATGTAACAGGTCCCTGTGAGGTGGCAGCTGATTTTAACCGTTTTTAATTACAATGATTAATAGACACTTTCTGGCAGCACATTGATAGATTTGAGATTAATGACATTATGCACCTGTACTAATTAAAAAATGCTAGCAGGTCCTTTAAAACAGGAACATTGGGTGAAAACAAGTCAAACTGAAACAGACGTGTATGTAAGGCTAAATAAAGTGTTTCCACAGCAGCAACAAAAAACTGTGAGCTTTGTATGACCAAATATTAGATTTTTATTTAAACAAAAGATAAAGCATTTGTCAGCATTAAGGTAATTATCATTATTTACTCTCATTTCATGAACTCATCAAATTACCGATTGACTTGCTGTTAGCATAGATGTAACTAATGACTATTAACATTACAAATTAATGACAAAAGTGTGGTTGTTTTTTTTTTAGACACAAAGCTCTTATTGGACATCATCTCACCCATCCCGTTCATCTAAATTTAACTTTTGTCTACATAATATTTGTTCTAAAAGTAATATTTTTTTTAACTATTTTGAAAAGCAGCAAATACTCATAGAGGAGGTGCTAACTTTTACTGTTTGCCTGGAAAACTTTTTAAAGAGGTCCTCTGTGTAGGATTTAGTGACATGCAGGGAAAGTTGAAGATTGCAGATAAACACCTCACAACAACATCCTTCACTTCCAAACCTGTAAAAAAAGGGGGAAAAAAAGGAAAAAGTTTTATGTTTGTCAGCAGCACAGAAGATCTTTTATTTGTTTGTCTGCTCAGGTGAAACGGATGCTATACTGTAATAACAAAACAAGGTTTTAATTTTAACGAGACTCTTTACTGTTAAAAGATTTATTGTTTTTGCTGTCAGTAGACCACCATAAATATTATTCACTACATAATGAATGCAAACATGCAAGTGTAAAGTTATTTTTATAGTTATATATGCTGTGACTGTTTTTAACACAGCCAAGCATCAGTGCTCCTCTCAGGTTTTGTTAATCTGCAAAAGGTTTACTTTCATGAAATGGTGTTCCAGAGTGAAAAAGTGTTGAAACACCAACTTTGTTAGCCAAAAACACAAGTTTTAGAAAATCTAACCATTTTGCACCCAACCTGCAAGCTTGATGCTCCATGCCTTGTTTCCTGTTTTTAATGATTTTTTTTGTGTTTGTGTGTGATGCAGCACAGCGCCATGTACAGGCCTGGCAAGGCTACTACAGCGTTTTGGTGCGGATCAAAACATTTTTAGACACGATGCTGTGTTTACGAGTATATTTTTAGACAAGCAAATAAAAAGATCATTTTGGGAAAATGACCTCAGTTTCAACGTTCTCACACATTCATGGTACAACTTTTTTTTTTGTACACGCAAATGAACGAGACGTGTTTTAAATATCTCTACTCTCGTACGCTGAGTTCAAAGGTCACTGCTTTGTACAATCATCCGAGCTTTTGCCTACTTGTATAATTAAAATTAGTTTTGTGCTCCAAGGACAGCATCTTTCCCTGACTTGACAACTTCTTTCCTCATACGAATGTGTCTGATTTGTGCATCTGCAAGCAAATCAGCCCAGGAGGCTGTAAACAATGTTATCATCATGAAATGTTTGGCTGTGTAATTTTGTCTCTTGCTGCGTCTGCTCATGTATTTTCAACCCTCTGATTCTCTCATCTCCCACCACCATCCCACACACTGGGCTGTAATAAGTGTGCAGCAGGGCTCTTAACCCATGCAGCAAATTCTCAAGTATTGACAACGCAGTGTGTGTGTGCTGAGGTAGCGGTAATCCAAAGTTTGCACCTTTTTTTCCTCCTGCGATTTCAACCTTGAATCTCCATTTCGTATCGATAAGAATACAGTCAGATTTTAAGAAGTGTATAAACATATTTAAGCAGTTAGTTAGAGGTAAGAAACAAATAACCTGATGCACACCTCGATTTTTCCACTCTGCCTGCATGAAAACTTTCTCCTCGTTTGCAGAAATGTTGCAGGAGCTTATCGCCTTACACATGGAGATTTGATAATCCATTACCTGCTCTAACAACTCTGTGCTGATTGCCTGATTTTACAGGACCATAAGCCACAGTGACTCACTCTTTACTGATGGATCTGCATCCACATGGACACACAAACAGAAAAATTCATTACTGGATAAAAACAAAACAGCCAAACCCCCGTCCTGTCACCATCTCCAGTCTAACTCGGGGGGAACACAGTTTTATTAATGATGCCAAAGCTTTGTTGCCTGTTGTTCTAAAGCATCCAGGATATGTTGACGTGCGTATATTTAGGAGACACATAAGCTCTGTTTAACCGCTGAGAAATTAGACTTATACAACAAGGCCTTAAAGGCAAAAATGTGTTGCTGCTCCTCCAGCAGCTGTCACTCGCCTGTTGCCCATCCTGACCAACAAAACAGGTCTCCCGTTTCACCTGGCCAGCCCCCCACAAGCCTACGCTTTTACAATTCCAGTTTATGGTTTCAATTCATTGGATTGTTTGAGTGACAGGAATAAGATTTCCACAGGGTGAAGGAGAGGTCTCAGTAGAAGTTCCTCTTTCATTCACAGGATTAAACTTCTCTCTTTTATATCCTTATCAGGCCTTCTTTTATTACCCCATTGACTTTAATGTCTTACTTAAGACAGCTGTGCCTCTAATCGAAAAGCAAATTTAGAGATCATTTTTTAAAAGAAAGTTTTGTCTTTAGCAGCTTTTTGTTAGGGAAGCTTAAAGTGCCTGTGACGTCAAATTTTTGTAATACATATGAATGCATTTTTGAAAAGATGACATTGATTAAAATATTGCAAAAGAAATTTCATGGCGCTGAGATGAACAGTTGTGATATTTGCCTGTAAAGTAACAGGAAGTGATGTCAAAGGGGAATATCTGAATGTGAACAGAGTAGTGCTGCAACAGCCAACAACTGTAGAGAAGAATCTGATGTTTCTTAAGATTATTTTGAGTCACTATAAGAGAAAGTCATAGTTCAAATAGTATTGTTTCATTAACCAAAGACCAGAGAGTTTTCTTTGTTAAAGAATTCCCCTTTGATGTCACTTCCTGTTTCACTTTGGCTGAGTCAAGTTCAAAAGAAAAGTTGTCAGTTAGGGGCAAAGTGGGTTAAATTGTGTGTATTATACCAACTTTCTTAAATATAAAGATGTTTTCTTTGATGTTTTGTATTTGAAGAATATGTTTGTCACAGGAACTTTAAGTTGTAGAAACGTAGCTGATAGGATTTAATTGTGTAAAATTATTGAAACAAATGTTAAAATCTTTAATAAGTGCACAAAAAGAGACTAAACTTTGAAGATGTTTAACATCTTTCATATTGTTCTCTTGTCAGGTCATTGTCTCCCTCACCCCTGCAGTGTCAGTGGTTGCGGTCATGTGTGTGTGTGTGTGTGTGTTAGAGAACCTCATTTGGATTAATTAAAGGAAATCTTCCGTGAAGAGTCGGGGGGAGGCGTAACAATCTCACCCTTCCAAGGACAGGCAACCTATCAATATACCCCAGCGTCCACAACAAAACACCACCCACTCAGATGAACATGCAGGCATACCTCAATCTAAAACCATGGAAACAGTCACCCGGTGCCACTCCCGTGCCTGCTGATCATCACTCTCATTTGCAGTGGAACAAAGCCTGGGAGCGTGTGCATTATTGCAGCTCCCCGTATCAGCACTCTCTGCTTTGCTTAGGCTACCGAGCAGCGTTCAGCTCAATTGCTCAGCCCATTCATACCTCCTCTTTTTTTATATGTCACATTTCCATTGTGGCGTGTTGGCTGTTCTTTTGTTGCTGACAACCACAGAGTAGGATCCAGCGTGAGTCATTACTAAAGTAAACATGGCCCGTTGTGAGGGAGAGAGAGAGAGCAGCATGTGTTGCCCTGTGGAAAGGGTTGCCCCAGCTAAGAAAAAAAGTGTTTTTTTGGGTGGGAAGGGTTTGTGTTTTTTAAGTAAGCTAGTCATTTTAAGTGTGAATTATCAAATTTCGGAGACCACATTCCAAAGGCACAAAACCTCTTTTTGTGTGTGTGTGTGAGGACAGATGCCTTTCAGATATGAGAAGCAGGGATTTCATTCACAAGTTTCTATGGTTACGAGGACAAGCGTCAATATGTTACTGACACCATGCTTGCTAAGCTTCTCTCTTTCCCTGGCAGAGGAAACCAAGGTGTTGTGAGCTACTTGGAGGGATGAGTGGCGAGCTAAACTACTTTATAAACTAGAACATTTATGTGGAAACATTAGAGTGGAGCTGATGCTTCTACTGCCTAAAATTACAACAAAACATTTTAACAATCCAAGAAAAGAAAAAAAGGTTGACGTTTTGATATATGAACTGTATAAAAAAAGTGTAAAGAAAACCAAGATCAACAAAAACATTAAAGAGGCAATATTATGTGTTTCTCAGGCATATATTTCAATTCTATAACCTAATAAAGGTACCTATGTCACCTTCAGTTGTTATTAAAATGTTGTTTTTATGTTTAAATAGAAATTAAATGTGACTTCTCATCATATCTGTTTCTAAACGCCTTGAAATTGGCCTCTGTCTCTTTAAGAACCTCCTTACCCTTCTGTACCGCCCATTTCAGCACAGTGTGTGTGTGTGTGTGTGTGCTCTGTGATGAGGAAGCTCAGCTTGGAGACACAGCCCAGAGGAGGAGCTAATCCCAAAAGGCGGTTCTAGTCCCAACCGGTTGTTTTTGCTCCCCTGCCTGACTGCCTCAGGACACTACAGGATTTCTCAAATGTGCATCAATGAGTCAAAGTAAGACTCTGGGCATGTTTTTGATGAGAGGATAATATTATAACATGATATAAAACTCAGAAAAGTTGATTTTACATGATATAGCCCCTTTAAGGTTGTAATCGGTCATTATGGTCTCTATCCACACATTTCCAGCTTAGAGCTGCTAACTAGTTGGAACAAAAACAAATTTATTTCATAAAGACCAAAAATTTCCACTTGTGTTTTTTTCAGCATTTTTCATTTGTTAGTCTAGCTGTCTGGGTTGTTTTTTTTTTAAGTGTTATTTACACACAGGACCGCTCCGGTTCTTGTCCCGTTTCCCCTCTCATGTCAGCCTCGCTCATGAATATATTCATGCAAACATCATCAGAGTGAACAACATTAGAAAAGGGAAAATGTGTTGTCAGTCGACTCGCTGTAAACAGAGTTTGGTTCAGAGTCACCTCAGAGTCGCTGAAGGAGGACGGGGAAAGGTGCTCAAAAAAAATGAGGCAAAAGAGGAAAAAATGAAGAATGCTTACAGATATTTTAAAATTCTATTGCAGGCTGATACATATTAATTGCATTAAGTAAGGAACATAAAACACAGTTTAGGCTGGTATAATATAATATGAAGTCCATAGTGAAGTTGGAGGATTCTGGAGTGATGGAGTTAAAGCGGATGCTGGGATACGGTGTGAGGAATATAAATGACACAGAAGGCCCCAGGGTTGTGTTTTCTTCTTTCAACATGTTTATACTTGATTCGCCAACTCCTCTGTGACCCCTGTTTCTCTGCAGTCCCACATGAAAGACATGGGGAGGAGCTTAAAGAAAGAGAGCATTAAAAAAAGCATACTTTCCATTTTGTGTGAAGGATAGAAGGGTGTGACTGAGGGATTATCACAAGCCTTCTGGTGTTCCAGCTCAGCAGGAAACTTTTCCCCCCACCCACCTCCAGCTAACCTCCTGGCATCAAAGGAGAAAGTTGAGAAAGTTGCAAAGTTAAAAAGAATTTCCTCCTCAGAGGGAGGAAGAGCACCCTCTTGTGGCCAGCGGCACACTTACATCATAAAAACGTCCTGTCCTCATTCAAGGCCAGCTGTGCTCCTTTCACCAACACTACTGCTTAGATTAAAGGCCTAACATTCCTTGAATGGATACATGTTGCTCGCCATCTTTCATGCCATAGTTTTAGCCTAAGATCATCTTTTGTTGAAAATGCCAAAAAAATATATAGCCAATTTGGTCAAACTTTAAAATCAAATCATGTCTCGTGCAATTTTGCGAGATCTGTTAGCACTTGAAGTGTGATGTCTCAGTTTGTTTAGCTGAGTAACTGTAAAATCAGCTGAAATATAGTCATTTTTTTTATTAAAAGGGACATCATGCAGAAGCCACTCTTTTAGCTGTTAAATACAGTTTGTTGTGTACTTTTTTTACGTTTTTTATTTTTTAACCCATTCAGTTTTCTATTATGTTTTTTGAACTATTGCATCACAGTATTTGCAACAAAAAAATTCTAAATAAGGTCTGGACTTTCCAACTACAGCTTTGACATCTTCATTCTCCTCTCGCTCTGGGTCAGACTCTGAGTCCAACATGTAAGGTTGGACCAAGTCCTTGTTGAAATTGTTTTAATAATTGGTAAATAAAAAGTTTCTGCACAGCTGTATAGTCGTAAACCCCTCTATCAAACTTGAACAGGCTGCTCTGGAAGCTGGAGGAGGGTGGGGTGTGAAGCGCCTTGTTTGGATTTAAAGAGACAGCCTCAAAACGAGTTGATCTGAGACACACCTCAGAAAAGGGGTGAAAGAGGGGCTTGCAGAGTTACAACACAGAAGAATTCAGACCAAATTGCAATTCCAGTTTATATAGACCTCAACTGAATGATTTAAATGTGAAAAAGAAGGATTTAAAAACATGATGTACTTTAAAGCAAATGTTCATTAGCTATTAGTCATCTTTAATTTAATTAAAATCTGCCCAGTGGTTCATAAGATATTTCGCTAACAAACAAAAAGAATGGATTCCATACACTTTGACAAAAACATAATCGCTCTGCTTTCACCTACTGAAGTTGGCAAAAAAAAAAGATTTAACGTTGCATCATCTTTGTTATTCACATGATTTTATACCTGACTGTTTTCATCATCCTGTTGCTCAAAGAGATTTTGCAAATCACCAAAACTCTTTGCATCACAAAAAACATTTAGCCATAAACCTGCTTTCCCCTAGACCTGCAATAATCCATCTCCATGGCTACACAGCTTGAATCAAACAGAAAGGTGACACGTTAAAGACAGCAGGTAGAAACAGGAGAAGTGAGTAAAATCAGATTTTCATGTCAGGTTCTACTGAGAGGTAAAACTGCCAGTGTGTGTTTTTAAAACAAGCAGAATGCAAAACCTCTATAAAAGGGTCTTTTAGAAGAATTTGTACTGTATGTGTTTGTGTGTTTTTTGCTTCTTTTTTTTGTTGTTGTTGTTTGCCTGTGTGCATAATGTGTGTGGGAGTTGCAGCGAAGAGTGAGCTTCTCGTGCGAGGTTTTCCCAGTTTGATCTGTGAAGGAAGAGCACCCCAGAGATGCAACTCTGAGTCGGAGTAAATTTTCAGGAAAGCACTGCACAAAAACACCAGCACTTATAGCACGACTGCTCCACCTTCCCGTCCTCCATCAGCCTCAAGGCTTAAGATGGATGATGTTATCAGGAGACTCAGGGGTAGCCGAGGTAGAAACCCTTCTCTGCATACATACGGGAAACTCCCTGTGAGATATTCGCAACGTGTTTCATAAATATCATGAGTCGTGTGTTGGTTTTTCTCTGGACTCGCCAAAGTGTTGGTTATGGCATCTTGGGCAGTATGATTAAAACAGTGATCACAATTCAAACACAGTGGGGGGGTGCTCACTAAAATGTAATTATACTCAGCCCTGCTGACTGCTTTCCTCATTTTGTTCCCTGATACACACAAATGTACACACATAGCCCTGCAGGAAAGCAAAACTACTCAGATAAAAAATTAAAGAATAAGAAAATTGTCATTTTAATGATGTTGTTTTCCTCTGGTAATACTGGTTCTTTTTTTTCTTAATCGCTTGTGTGTGCAGATCCAGCTTTAAATACACTCTGCTACTGTGTCAAGTGTCTGAGTTAGATCCATACAAACAGCAAAAAAACTGAAGGGTTTCCAGCAGAATGCTGTTTCATCTGTTTGTGTTTTTATTGAAATGTGATAGGCCCATGACATTTTTGCGCGTGTGTGTGGGGGGGCACGTTTTTGCTACATGGTGGGAACCATTTCCCAGAAAAAGGCAACCTCATGGGGACCAAATGTGCATCACTAATTTCAGGTGGAGTTAGGTTATAAAATTACCAGAAAATAAATGGAAGTCAATCCACGGTCCCCACAGGATTTGTATTGCTTGCATTTATAGCATTTTTGATAAATTGTATGTAACTGTGTTATTTTAACCTTGTTTGTATAACCTTTCTTGTTTTTATCAAGACCAGGGACAACAGATGAAAAATAGCCTCTGGCTAATTCTGGCACATTTACAGAAATGTCAATTAATGTGCATTGTCCCTTCTAAATAAATAAAAAAAAAAAAAATCAAATTCACAGGGATATAAAAACAAACATTGTGTGTTTCTGTCTGTTACCAAAATATCTCATGAACCTCTAGGTGAATTTTAGCTCAGTGTAATCACTGTGCATCTACAACTGATTAACTTTGGGAATCAGGTCAGTTCAGAATGGCCGCCACAGCTGTTCAACCCAAGTAGGGGTCTCTGCACTACATATTTGTCTGTGTGGGTGGACTTTCTCCTAATCGTAAATTGACTGATGCTCCATTCCAGTTGTCCTCAGAGGTCGTAGTTTCACACTACCAAGTTGTTATTTTCAACTGGAACACCCCTTGATGTCGTAGTTTTGAGACAAGGGGTCGGCGCAACGTGACCCCGAGCACACGTTACGTCATCATTTCAACATGGCTGCCCCTCACATGAAACTCTTTACCTTTACTTTTTTTGGCAGTTTTGGGTTTACTTTACATCAAGTCAGATGTACTTGTAGTACTTCATGGTGATTATTAGGAGATATGTTTTAACTCTGTACTCAAAATGCCTAACAGAGCACTTTTGTTGTGTTACTGTTGCAGAGCAAAAAAATAAAATAGAAACACTTTTTCAGACGTTCTGACAAGTTTAAAACAGGAACACTTTCAACTCGGAACTGATGTAAGTCCGGCTTTAGAATTTCTAGTTCCGCTACAACCAGAACGCAGCATTCGTGTAATATGGGTGGTGGTTCTTTGGTGGGCGGAGTTTGGCAAAACCGTAATTGGTTGGATTGACTTGTTTTGTGGGGCGAGTTAAAAGATGAAGTAATAGTAAAATTATTGTGAACATGTAAATATAATTTACTGACTTCAAATTTGGTGACTAGAACCTTCCTGTCTCAAGTTATAACTAAAATAAATATTCATTATCAGAAATATTGATATTTTCCCAGGCAGGTTAGGGCTGTTTTGACTAAGCCGAATAGTTACACTTCCCTCCACATATAAATTGTTCAAATTTTATGTTGCCAGCACCTTCCTGTCTTGAGTTATGACTAAAATTAATATTTATATTTAAAAATATAAGTGCTTTCTGGTCATTTCATCTGAGCTCCGTGTCCCCCTCAGTGTCCTTCAACCCCACCCATCATAGTCAATCCAACCAAGTCAAACAGACCAATCATGTCTTGGACAAACTCCTCCCACATACCAAGAAACTCCCACCTAATGTCTGCAGAGGACAACCCCCAATCTTGTTCAACCATAGCCAACACATGCACTCCTTTAAGGAATGCTAAGCTAAAGGTAACGATGTGGCTTATATACATGCGTTTACTGCAAAATACTTCCATGTATGTATCTACAGCAGGTATTTATGACTACTGAAGGTGTTAGCTGTATCCTTTCTCTCTCTCATTGAAGGTGTGTGTGTGTGTGGGGGGGGGGGGGGTCCGAGGCTCACGCAGGTTAATAATTCTGTCATGGAGTGAGGGCTGAAGGCGTGTTCTTCCTAGAAATGCACAGACAAATATACATGCACATAGACTATTTCCTTGAACACCCAGCAGGGAAAGACCGTAGTTTTAAATTGGTTTCTTCACTGAATATATATGGATGCAGTCTATCATATATCAGAAAGATTTATTGCCCTGGTTCGGTGTTTAGAAAGCAGTGGCATTGCAGCTGATGACAACAGAAGGCAAATACTTATCACAAAAAGTGAGTTTTTAAGCTAATGACAAGTTTTACTTGCAGTGCTGTGGAAAATATTTCCCTCCTTACAGATTTCCTCTGTTTTTGCTCTCTTGTCACAGTGTTTCAAATCAGTGAATGCGCTTTAATATCTGACAAAGATCACAGGAGCAAATATAAGATGCAGCTTTTAAATTCTGGTTACATTGATGTAAAAAATGCTATCCAAAGCAAACTGGACAAGATTTGTCAGGGTATTTGTCAAGCTGCGTTCAGTTTAATAAGCCACTCAGGCCTGATAATGCCTATTCTGTAAAATCAAGAAATGTGTTACATAAGACTGTTATACGAAAAAAATTAATAAAATAAAACATGGAACCTTCCCAGGGGTGGTCAGCTCACCCAAACTACTCCAAAAACACATTGACAGCTCATCCAGGGGGTCTCAAATAAACCCGTATCTAAAGCCTTAAGTTTAGTCTTAAGTATGGACTGGTGGCCCACGAGCCACCAGTTGATGATCACAGTTGTAGCACGTGTTCCGGACACATTTTATTAGTGAACAACGAAGCAGAAAGGGCTCTTTTGATTGTAAAAGTTGCAGATCCCAGAGTTAAGTTAATAATAAAGCATTTTAAGTTGATCTTGTGTGCTTCCCCTTTATTCTTTTTTTGAGTTTTTGAGCTAGGCCATACACCAGGCTTGTATAAAGTACCTCAAAATGATACTTGTGTAAAAGTATAAGTATTTTGCCATAAAGTTACTTTAGTAAAAGTTCAAGTCTCCTCTAAGAACATTACTTAAGTAAAAGTCGTAAAGTCTCTGACATTTACTGTACTAAAATGTCAAAAATAAATTTCTCATATAAATTGTACTGAAGTATTAAAAGTAAGAGTTTTGAGTAAAAGTGAGTGGTTAGAATATCCAAAATAAAAAAAATTTGGGAGGTGACCTAAAAAAACATTTTCTTTAGGCCATAATGACTATGATGTTATATTTTTACTTCTCATCCAACCACAATTAAATTGTCTATTATCTGGGATGCAGGGTTTATATGCATAGATCTTTTTTTTCTAACAATAACAAGCCAGAATGAGTGGGGTGGGCAAGCCATTTTTACAAACGTAAGAAGTAGAAAGGACAAATAACTGTGTTAAAATGTAAGGAGTAGAAGTAAAATGTACAGTAAAAATAACCAAACTTTTTAGTTAAGTAAAGAAACAAAGTATTTTTACTTTACATCTCTGATCATGACTGTACCCTTAATGTTTGTTTGATAAAAGAGGATGCATATTTTTCACAGCACTCTATCTATAGCAGCAAAATTAATTAATTGTAAAACATTTGTAAATTTCTGGAGGTATTAAAGTTGTCAGAACTTTGTACAGTTTAAATGATGATTTGCACTCTGTTCCTCTGACGGTGTAATAAGAACTAAAGCTTTATGTCTGCCTCACAGTCAGACATCCAGCTCCTGTGCTGCCAGCTTCATCTCTTTTCTCTATCTGACCAGCTCTATCTGTTGTTCCTCCTGATGCATGTGTCGGGAAAAGTCGTGGGCTATAATTGGCTGCAAAGTGGACAAAAAGGCAATACTGTTGGCCAAATTGAAATTAGGACAGGAAGAATGGCTCAAAATGTCCATTGGTGCCAGGAGTGAAAGAGCTGAGAGCATTAATCTTATTAAGACTAATAAAGACACTGACTTTAAATTCAGTTTGTTCGTAACAATAAAGTTATGGGGGCACAATATTTCTTCTTCTTTACCCTTCCTGGGAGGCCTGTAGCATTTATTAATTCAGAAAAGTGCTGAGCAGCAGACAGAAACTGCACCATCATACTGTAGGAGGGGTATATTTTTTAATAGACTGATGGCGAATTGTTGAACTGCATTTTTTTGTAAGATTACACTGACTATGTGTTTTGTTACAAGATGCATTGAGATTTATTTCAGCTAGCAGGTGGTTCAAGTCATCAACAAGGAACGCCTCGAGATTTCCTTTTATTATTATTGTTACTGTTATTAATATTAATAGTGCAATCAAACTACTTCCTGGTTTGAAATCCCTAAAAAAGCAAATAAAAAATACCAAATTACATTGACAACTTTTGCAAATACTGTGACTTGTCTGAGGAAAATAAATGCAACGAGTCTGCATAATTGCATCAACACCATCTAATCCCTCATGGTCTAATGTCATTATATCGCCCACTCTTAGAAGGAAGCTTTTATTGCACTTAATGTAACATAACAAAGTGGTGTAATATCCTCCGTCTTTGGTCCTTTCTGCAAACACTAACACACAGAGCCAGTTTCACTAATTTGTTATCAGCTTGCTTTACTCTTAACATCTGTTGTATAAAGCAATCATTGTGTTGAGCTCATCTCCCACTAAAGGTTGAACTCTCTGAGCGCTGAGTCATGTTTAAACATGCTCTGGAGGTCTGGTCAGGTGGAGACGGGGGCGTCCCAGGATTATATTTCTAATATCCCTCGCTCTGCTTGGAGTGGGAATCACAGTATTATTGATTTTGCCTGTACATAAGAATGACTCTCTTCTGTAGATTTGTCTTTGCAGCAGAAATGCATTCTGTGGTCTGCTCACACTGCAGCACAGAGTGTTAGCCTCAGGGTTACAACCGCAGCACTCTCTGGCTTGGCAACAGTGGGCTCAGATTCTCCCAGAATCCGGGACTCAAATGTACATAGGGGTCTTTTAAAGCTGTTTGTGTTGGGTTTTCCTTGAAGAGCAAAAAAAAAAAAAAGTTCTGTATTTTAATATATCAGTAATATATTGCTGTTTCTCAAACGCCATCAAAATTTTGAATCAAAATATTTAAATAGACACTACGTTTAGCCGATAATATATGTTCATGTTTCAGTGAGTATGCGTGTTTATACAGAATACAGTACATCCTGGTTGTGACACAGTAGGCCTGCTGCATTTGGGGAGCACTTTGACCCATTTTTATGGTAAAGTACTTGTCATTTCATTTAAGTATCACTTTGACTGACTTAGACTTAAACGGAAAGAAACAGCTTTTACGTAAGTCTCTAAAACAAAATGGTTTACTGCTACTCAACATCTGTGCTTTAAATAAAATGACTAACGTGCTGATTAACAATAAATGCTGTAGAAAACCCTTCACTGAAATGCAGACAGTTGATGAATGAGAGAAATTACATTTTCACCTATAATCTGAACATCAAGCTGGACAGCTGTGAGGCTTTGCAAACATTTTTTTTTCTACTTAAAACAATTTTGGCCTATGAACAAATCATATGCTACACAATGCAATACAATAAGATGCAATAATGCAAATCAATACAATACAATATGATAATGCATTTTATTGTCCCCTTGGACAATTGTTTGCTGTCCCAATCCTCCGCAAAGGAGCTATAAATAGTGGCATTCACACAGAATTAAATGGCAGCTGGAGTCTCACGAATCCACAGTATCTCACAAAAACGCCACTTTTTTTATCTCGTGTGCTTACTATTAGAAACCAGAGAAGCCAGCAAGAATCTCCCAAAGAAGTCCTGTTTTTCTGTGTATGCTTGACAGCTCTCAGTGCTTTAGTCACTGACACGTCTGCCTCCGGGGGTTATCATTATAATAAATTAGAACCAGCTTCAGAGGAATTCAGGTCATTTGTCATTTGTCATTTGAACCAACTCCAAAGCAGGTATTGTCAGTACTCTGTGTTGACTACAATGTGATTTTTATTTTATTTATTTTTTTTGCATGTGATGTTTCAACCTGCTAATTATGGGAACGTCACTCAGCCCGAAAAACTCCAACAGAATGTGATGGAGCACCTCGTGCTAACACACACTGTAACTGCTGCCCTTTGGGCTGGCTTTTCTGCGTGACTCCTGACAGACGAACGCAGTCTATAAATATTTCATGCAGCTCATGTTCCTTACTGCCTCTATAAACAAAGAAAAAAAAAAACATGATATTAAAAGAGAGCAGGGAATATTTCACTTTGATGTGAAGAAAATCTGTAAATAAGTTGAACGTTATTGAGAAGAACTGTATTTACAATCGAGAGAAGTTTATTGGAGGTATTAGAAAATATAATAGTGTATTACATGTTAAATGTATTATTTATTTCTTTATTTTAGATTTTTCTTCCTGTCATGTCGAAGCTAAAAATGAACTCGCCAGCAGCTCTGTGGGAACTGAAGGTGCAGGTGGCCTGAAAGCAGATGAGAAGTGGTTATTGATCAGGGCTCCTCTCAGGCGCTCACTCAACCGATTCTTCTGCTGCCGACTGACGTTCACACCCTCTGTATTAAACTGTGGCTGAAACTCTTTGCTTTCTGCTGTCGCAAGCCTTCAGCCAGGATAAAAGGAAAGTGTCGGAGAGCCGTAAAAGCTTTGCAAAACGCTCAATAAAAGGAACTATTTGCATGCAGAGATGGTCACTTTCTGATCACCAGGCACCTGTTTGAGACTGAGCCTGAACCTGGGGCGGAACTCTTGACAACTGAGGCCAAGTACCTAACCGAATCTAGCTGACTGATGACAATTGAAACCGTAAGTGACAGAGGGTTGTGATTGTGAATTATGCTGAGGCAGATGGGTTATAGCCACAGTAATCATTGACTGCACTAAGTGCTGCTAAAGGTATGAGAAGAGCTCAATAATGTTCCTGAAATAATGAGAATCAATTAATTCAAATGCACCTCACTCGCTTTGAGTCTCCAAAGATAGTTTGTCAGATGGATGCTGGAGTGGTCTCTTTATCTGTACCAGAGGGTTTGGGACTTATTTCTGTAAAAAATGTGTCAATTGGAAAGAATTCACTTGGATGAGTTTAGTTTTTTTTATATTATTATTATTATTATATGAACTTAGTTATTTTATCCACAGATTAATGGCTTTAGAATTGAGCTGAAATGACTGGGCATTCCTCCAGAGCTCACTGAATCATGGAGGAGCTGCAGCATAAAACAACTGATGTCCACCAAATATCACTTTTAATTTTGTTTTTTTGTCCCACTCTCTTAACTATGTAAGGTTTTTGGGAAATGGCCACAGTAAGGAAGGCGGGGCCAGGGTCTCCTTTGCTTTATTGTTGATAAATGATGAGTCAGAATAGCTGGAAGTCATTCTTTCTTTTTTTTTTTTTCTTTAGTATTTTGGTCAGCTGTTTTTTTTTAAAGATAGCTGGGTTTGTTTGGTGCGGTCATTAATTCTCAAACATATTTAAGCTTCATACTTTGCAGTTTCCATTCCTTAAATTAGATGTATCCCCAAATGGAAGATTACCCAAATGAGGCATTACTGTAAGTGCCAACATTTACAGAAATGCCATCTATTATGTGCAGCATTTTTTTTTACAATTAGTGATAATTTACTTAAGGTAGTGTAGCATTTATTTGCATTTACAGTAAGACATTTTGGCAGTGCAACTTTATCATTTACCACAATTAATTTTAGGGTATTTTATTTACCGTTATTTAACCAGGCAAGTCCCATTGAGATCTCAGATCTCTTTTTCAAGGGAGGCCTGGGCCTG
>JARVGW010000323.1:13078794-13110669 GCA_031762495.1 Anablepsoides rubrolineatus
AAAAACAATAAATAACATCAAATAGCCATCTTCCAACCTGTTCTGCTGCTAGAAATAAGTTTTGAAGTTTTTCCGCTGTTCTTTCCTCCTGCTTCGCGGCGGGCGCTGTCCTGTCCGCAGCCAACAGACCCCCCTCCCCCCGAGCGGTTGCCAGTTGTACGGATTTTTTGCAAAATTTACGGTTTTTTGAGGCTTTTTATACAGGGAAAAGTCAGAAGAGGTTGATGTACTATCGTGTTCCATTTCTTGTCTCTGTTAGCCTTCGTCCACCAGGTCAGCCTCAGGTCGACTGGCTTTACCGGCATTGTTCCCGTCTTTTTTTCTTTCTTTCTTTTTTTAAATCCACTCTGCACGGTATTTGATGCTATTCTTAATGCTGCAACGCATGCAAATCAGGGTGAAAGGACGCTTAGTAATTGAGCCTCTTAACGAACTCCCACTCAGCTACAGCACTGGTTAATGCAAGTCATTGCAGCATCTCTACGCTCAGAGTGCAGCTGTCACCTCCGTGTGAAACATGGGTGTGAGAGCGTGACGGTCAGGGGGGGAAAAACTGGGTCTGCAGGTGTGAGTGCATTTTGTCCGTGCTCACATGCTCTTTCATTCTGATTTTAAAAGTGCTGAGTAATATTAGTATTTTAATAAAGCATTTACACACAAATCGTACAAGATCTAAGAAATGAGCAATGCAAGCTAACGCTAAGCAACTTTTAACATGAGCCGAATCATCATCTCATGCTTACACTTTTTTTTTTCTACCTTAGCTCAGGAACTCAAGCAAAGGTCATCTGCTTGAGTCACTTGGCAGCAGAACACGAGCTGCTAATGAGCTTGCCAAAAAGTTCAGGGGTATGGAAGCGATCTGCGTCTTTACTCTGACTCCACAGTTTCTCAGCTGAGCGCCAGGGCTGCCCAGGTCGACTCACTTAGCCGCTAATAGGTTTAAGCTAATCAGTACCAGCATTCGTTTAGTGATAACACTTCCTCTACTGAGCCATCACACTAGGTCCTCTCTTTTGCTCTCAGGCGGCATCTTTCCCTCCACCTCTACGAGTTAAAAAGGAGAAATCTTTCACTTTTTTTCCCCACCGAATAATAGATAGACCGCAGAAATTGCTAATGCCAAAACATTGGAATTGATCTTCTATTAAATTTCAGCTATACGTAATAATAGTGAAGTTAATGATTTCTAAAAGGAGGTACAGTAATTGTTTAGTCCTCTGAGAACAGATTTATGTAAAATCATCTGTGTGTTCTGCAGCTAAATGTAGTTTTTGATTAGTATTCAGAGTGCATTGTTTTCCTGTCCTGACTTGGGCTCTTCAATCTCTCTTCATTAGATTTTAATAGGTTTTTTATTGCTCAGGTCACACAGGACTTTGCACAAAAGAATGCAAATTTCCCCACATGCTGGATTTTGCTTTAAATTATGCTGCTGTACTGTCCTGACTGTAGGACACATTTTATTCACCTGGCCAGGAGGCGAGTTTGTTAGAGTTGGGTTTATGGAAAAAGCTGACACTAACTAATGTTAGAGGAGTTTGATTTAAAGCGGAGCCCCAGATTAAATATTTAGCTCATCACATAATGTCATGGGACACTCAGACATGTCCCGCCTCTGATTGCGCACACACACACACACACACACACACACACACTTATAAATATCTAACCTCAGTCAGGACATCTTAGGCCGCTTTAATCAATCGCAGTCAATAAATCCTGGTCAAGATAAAGAGCTGCAGCTGAATCCCATGCAACACCGACCTCACAGGATTATGTCGGATGTTCTTATTCAACCCTTACAGAACAGTGTGCGCTTAACCGTATTTGGCTGCACAAGAACAAACTATAACAGTTTTTCTGCAAAATGTGTGAAAGTGCATTACTTTAGAATATGAAAACAAAGCAAAAAATAAATAAATAAAATGAGATAAAAGGGCTTTTTGATTGATTTTTTTTTCTTTTTACTTAGATTTGATTTGAACAAGACGATTATTTACGAAACAGATATTTGTTGCTTGTTGCCATGAAAGGTGGGCGATTATGTAATATCTCATGAAACACTAGACAAATTTAATTAAACTATTCATTAGATTTGCAACTACAACTCTTGTGGAGTGCATCTGTTGTCCTCAGAATAGGCAAAACTGTTTACTCAGTCAGTTTTACAGATACTTATGGAAAGAATAAGTTGCAGGCACAACAATATTTGAGTGCACAAGCAACTAGATTTGAGCGAGTAAGAAACAAGTTTTGCAAGTGCACAAATCTACTCGCCTATGAATTTGACTTTTGAGACTTTCCCACACGTAATGCTGCATTCAGGGCTGGAGAAATGCTGCTGAGCTTTACCATGTTTACTGGGTTATTATGGAAAAAATACATTTCTGACTTATTGCTTATAAACCCTATATTAAAACACATAAACTTAAATTAACATTACAGCTGAAACAAACAAACAAAAATGAGTAGGTTGAAATTTTATCAGAACAAATGAATGTATATTACAGGAAAAATATATTATCTCAGTAGTTTTTCCACAAAGAGAATAACCTACTCGTTTAGAGAAACACAAAAAAATCTGAAAATTCTAAAGTCTTTTTAAGGTTAAAGTATTTGGTTATTCTTCTACAAAAACTACTGAAAACATATTAACCAGTGTTCCTCTGCAAAAACCAATAAAACCACCAATAAAAATTATGTTATTAGTTATTTATCCCCTGAAAAAAACTGGAAATATATTTTTATTGGTAGTTTTTGTTGAAGAATAACTGGGAAAACTATTGAGAAAACATGTTTTTCAGGTAATATTTATTTGTTCTGAAAGAGTTCCAACCTACCAATTTAAGTTGCTTATTTCAGCTTTAAATCCACAAAGTGTAACATGTTTGAAATCCAGTAATGTCATTGTAAGTTTTTTATACTATAGGTTCATGAGCTATAAGTCAGAAATGCATTTTTCCCAATAACCCAGTAAATGGGGTGAAGCTCAGATTTCCCAGCTTTTAACCAGCCTTGACTGCAGCATCATGTGAAAGTCTCAAAAAATTAAAAGGTGTTAAAAGTGAATGATTCATTGTGAGACTTGTTTCTCTCCATACTGAGCTTAAATTTTAGTGTGGTAGTAGTTAAAAGTCAAAACCAACACATATTCTGAGAATTAGTCGGTCGCACATAATCTTTGTATAAAGCTTTGGCATGAGACGCAGCGAGGAATACGCATTAAAGGGATGCTGGGTCTCACTTTGACCTGTTCATACATTTAGCCAATGTCCTTGTAATTTTGTCCAAATTCAAATGTTAAATTCAAAAGGAAAATATTTTTATGTGATCTTGCTACCACACAGTGTCCTTATGTATATTTAAACTGTAACCTTGCAGTAATCCTTATGGGCATAATAGATTGCTCATCTATATGCAGGAACACACTCAGTTGCTTTCAAGGAAAGGAAAGGCACCTCATTAGATTCATATCACTCACTTTTAACACCTTTTTAAATTGTTTTAATGCATTTCTTCTGTCCTTAATTTAAAGTAGAGTCCTTTAACTATGTGTGTATTTCTGATCTGCCAAGCGCAACTCCGCAATCAAATCTTTATTTTGAGAAAGTCAATCAGATTTATTTTGCACTGTTGAACTAAGATTTTTTTTTCTGCTCTTTTTTTTTCCCAGATTCTAGCCATCATATCAATCCTGTTCATCGTCCTCTCTACCATAGCCTTGTCTCTCAACACCTTACCGGAGCTTCAGGTCCCAGACGAGTATGGCAATCCCAATGACAACCCTAAGCTGGCCCACGTGGAGGCTGTGTGCATTGCATGGTTCACCATGGAGTACCTCCTTCGCTTCATGTCTTCTCCCAACAAGTGGAAGTTTTTCAAAGGTCCACTGAATGTCATTGACTTACTGGCCATCCTGCCCTACTATGTCACCATATTCTTAACAGAGTCCAACAAAAGTGTGCTGCAGTTCCAAAACGTGCGCCGTGTAGTGCAGATATTCAGGATCATGAGAATATTGAGAATCCTGAAGCTGGCCAGGCACTCCACGGGGCTCCAGTCTCTAGGATTTACTTTGAGAAGGAGCTACAATGAACTGGGGCTGCTTATATTATTCCTCGCCATGGGCATCATGATTTTTTCCAGCTTGGTCTTCTTTGCTGAGAAAGACGAAGATGCCACCAAATTCACCAGTATCCCTGCCTCGTTCTGGTGGGCAACCATTACAATGACGACAGTGGGCTATGGTGACATTTACCCACAGACTCTGCTTGGGAAGATAGTGGGTGGACTCTGCTGTATTGCAGGTGTGTTGGTGATTGCCCTGCCAATCCCCATTATTGTCAACAACTTCTCAGAGTTCTATAAGGAGCAAAAGAGGCAGGAGAAAGCCATCAAGAGGAGAGAGGCGCTGGAGAGGGCCAAGCGGAACGGCAGCATTGTGTCAATGAACCTAAAAGATGCCTTTGCTCGTAGCATGGAGCTGATGGATGTGGTGGTTGAGAGAGGAGAGGACAAAACCTCTCTTGACAACCACCTGTCGCCGAGCCGCTGGGGTGGCTCAACCAGGCACGCCACCTCAGAAAGCAACCTCAGATCGCCAGACAAACGAAACACCGAGATTCTACAGCAAAGCTCGCCCCATCGTATAACCATCACCACCACCGGAAGTCCTCAGAGGGTGAGCCGGACACCACAGCACCTTAACGTTCAGAAACTAGAGGAAATGTACAACCAGATGACCAAGTCCCAGTCCCTCACCAATCTCAACACCACAAGCTCCATTAGCACTCTCAGCACAACTGTGACCGCTCCCGTCTCACCAAAGAAATCTCACAGCTCCGAATCCACGTTGAGGGAGGAAGTGCAGCTGGAGATGAAGGAGGTCCAGTCTTGTTCGAAAGATAACTTTGCCAGCTGTTCAGCAGACTGCACAAGACATGGCTCCAACACAGGCAAAGGCCACGCTGGGTCACACGAGATCAGACATCCCAGAGCCCCACCCTTCCTGGATCTTAGCCAACTGAGGACAAACGATGACCTGAGTTTCACCAGAAACTTACTGAAAGTAGGCTTCTATGAATCGGTCATCCCAGGTGATGGATCAGAGTTCCATTTAGAGGAAGGGGAGAACTTTAACAGTGCGGTGAAGAACAGCCAGAGCTCTCCAACAAACCCTCTAAAAGGGAAAAGGTTGAAGGTTGACTTAGGAAAACCTTCCACCGAAGGTCCTCTCACTCCACCTAGCACTACCTCCCCCGGAGACATCAGCTCCAGCATCCTGGAAGATGAGTACCCCACGGGAGAGATGTCACCACTCCTTCCTGGTTCGGAGGAGCTCCTACCGGTCATAGACGAGGACACCCGCAGCCTCTCTCCTAAGAGGCTGGTGGTGGACACCCCGCCTGGCGATGAAGATCCGTCCACAGAGAACCACAAGGAAAAACATTTGATGGAGGAGGCAGGCGCGGCAGTCGCACCCTTGTCCCCCAAAACAGCAGCACAAAATTGCACTCAACATGTGGTTGGAGGCGAAGAGGAAACGGCTGACAGCAACTCTAGCGGACACAAAGTAGAGAACCACATATTTACATCCGACATCCACCTGATACCCGGGGACGGCAGCCTCTCTCCCACCTGCGAAACCAGCATGTGAATGTAACGGGAAGCTTTGAGGGACGGTAGAACCTGCTACGACCTCAGCCTGGCATGTGGGAGAGCGGGGGTGCGGGGAAGTTCAAAAGTGCAGTTGTAGTGAAAGTTATTCTTGCATGGCATGACAAGTCTATTTACTTGTGTTGTTGTGTATTGCTGAAAAAGAAACTGCAGTGCTTTGTGCAGATTTTAGAACAAACGGGGGGCCTAGAAGTGGAAGAGGAGACTCTGGAAATATGAGGAATTTATCAACTAATGCAGACACAAGTCATAACATACAAAACAATAGTCCTTTTCCAGGAGGAGAAGGAAATGCACTATCTGTAAAAAGCATGCGTTTTAAAAAAAAAAAAGACAGATATTTTATGGTGCTTAGTTTACTGAAAGCGCTCCACTGTAAATACAATAGACCATGTAAGGCAATGACAATGCACAGAGTGGCAAAGGAGACTGAAGGTACTCACATCTCTAATGTGAACAAGAAAAGGCCAGGGTTTGAACAACAGCCCTCCAACTGGGTGTTGCATCGTAGCGATCTATAAAACAAAAAAACATATCATTACCTTATGTGGAAATGCAAAGTGTTCCCATGACAACTCTGTAATGTTTCTTTTGTTTCTTGCGTACAATGATGTATGAAAATGTTACACTGGCATTATTGTTTTGGGTTTTCATAGCAGCTTTGGAACGTTCAGTTTGAGCATCTGATATTCACCTGCTGAAGTAAAAAACAAAAAAACAACAACTCTAAAGCACACACACCTGTACTGCAGTTGCCAAAAAATGTACATATTTATTAGAAACGAAGAGCTATGAGCTATACGTCTAAAAATATTTATTACAGTTTCAGAATAGGCCTGTTTAAGATCCCTATTTGATTCCATCCAAATACTCACTGATGTAAAACAGACATATCTAGAAGTAGTTCTCAGAATAAAATGTACACTAGTAGGCTTAGATTGGCAGTAGGAAAAAAAAAACTTCAGTTCTTTTAAAGTGGGGATATTGGGAAAGGTTATAAACAAAAAATATGTTACCTGTCATAGATAGGCCAAAGTGGATTACTGTAATTCCAAATCGACTCTAATCTTGAAATATTTAAAGTGGTATCTTTATATTGCCATTAGTTTTGCATTACATTGTTATTCTGGCAGAAATATCAGGATAATTCTGCACAAAGTGCCCGAAGCTGCGCCCGAGGTGCTACAGCAAGCTTCTGCTTCAGTTATTTGTGCTCACAGATTATCAGAGTTTATGTGACCGTGTAGAGCAAAACTGACTAAAAATTAAAATTAGTTTTTAAGAGCCTCTCATTAGGATTGTTTTAGGATGGCCTTTACCTGTCCAAAGATCTGATATATTGCTTTAAAAGGGAATCTATTTAGTGACAATTCTGCACAGTATATCTGGTCAGCTATGAAGCTATTTGCTTTACCTATTAGTATTTATTCTGGCAACTCAGATGAGATAAACTGGTAAAAAAAAAAAGACAGTATTACTTCTAATATCAATGGACCAAATGAAGCACACTTACAAGCTTTCATCTATCTCAGCTGCATCAACTATATATGAGTATAACATGTGTTATAACAGTAGTTTGTTTGTTGCTTACAGTTTGTTTACCTGCACTGAGCTCATTGTCTTACCCTCTGCTCCCTTATGTCTCTACATTACTGCAACTATACCCCATCCTGCAGATAAGTTTAGGACATCTTTTTATTTTTATTCTCTCATGCTATATAATTGTGGTGTCTTTTATTGTGTTTTATTGTTGACAAAACAACTTTCAGTCAAACTTAAACCCAAAGGAGTTTGTTTATTTTTTTTTTCTTTTGTCTTCTTCTTGCTTTTGTTTTACACTGACTGAAAATATCTGTTTGTATGTTGCCTTTTGATTCCAATTTTTTCGCTGGAATAGTTGTCGGTTGTCTTTTGTCTGAGTGCGCTTGGAAGTTGTGAAAGCAAAAGTACAAACCTAAATTGCAATGAGAAGAAGAACGTGGATGAGTAACTTATTGTTTTTGTTATTATTGTTATTACTATTATTATTATCACCATGTCTTTATGTGTTTTTGTTAATTGTTTTTTTCACAGAAAGGTGTGGAATGTGCAATACCGCATACTGCAATCTATGCAGGCCAAGAATTGTGGCACTTTATTTTATTTCAATGGGAATTTCTAAGTGTACAGGCAGAAATTACATGTATTTTATTAAAATGTTATATCTTTAATATGAAGTAAAACAACGTTACAGCTACTGGAATCTCGCAAACAATGCAAATGAGAATTTGAATTTTACTTTTTATGTTATATGGCTGTTAAAATGCTGTCAAAGCACCTTAATGCCAGGTATCAATGGATCTCAAATTGAAGTATTTGTAGGAAAATGTGATCCAAATTGACCACCAAGGCCTTTTATATAGCTGTTTGGTTTCCATGAAAATCCAAATACACGTCTGTGGAAGATTTAATCTAACTCCAATGGCCACAAGCAAAGTATTTTGTGTTTTTTGTGAATTAACACTGAGAGTGGTTCTATTTTTTCTAAACCAAAATGGAGCGTGACAACAATTTCCTGCCATACGGTGGTTGAAACGATGCCCACCTTTTCATACCACCGCTGTTTATGAGAAAGACAGCGAGTCATTTTGCTTTGTTCATATAGCACTGTACAGAAAATTCTAATTTTATAGGAGAAATCAGGTCTCTATGTAAATGATACAAGTAATGTTATTGAGTTCTCAGGTTTTCTATAAATCTCTGATGCTCTCATGGGATCGTTTGTTTTCTTTTTCTTTTACAACTAATGTCAACTTGCTGTTTCTGTACTTTTTGAAAGCTGTTCTCAAAATTCACATTGATGTCTTGGCTCCTGGACTAAAGGAGCCACAATATTTAACCCTCCTTCTGGGTAAATGTGCTGTTCTACATTCAGTATCCATCATCGGTCTTCAGTGATTTATGGAGGAGTGCAAACAAAAGGAAGAGGGCCATTAAGCAGGGAGAGTGACTGGAGTCAGGACGAGGTTTTGAGTGCCCTTCAGCTGATTCGTCTGGTTACAGTGCCGAACACTTTAGAGGCTCTAACCCTTCATGAACGGGCACCAGAGGTAAAAGAAAGGGTTAAAGTGTCTCTTTGCATCTCTAATTAATTATTTTGGGTATGTTTTCTTTTTTTTTTTTTATATGTATACTGTATGTCCAAAGTAGCATAATCTGTCTCAGTATTTAAAAATTCACAAACTGGCCAATTTGTCATCAGAAATTTGGATTTTTTGTTTTTTTTGTTTTTTGGGGTGGGTGCTCTCCAATTGAAAATTTGGAGTTGCAGTTTTATTTTTTATCTTAAGAAAAGAGGTTTGATGATAATCCTCTTGTAAAAGCTTTTTAATTCTGTTCCCAGTTTTTCTTTACCCCTTGTTTTTGGTAACCATCTGTCCGTAGCAGCCTTGAACGATCCTTCATTTTTATTTTTTTAAACAGAAAGGGTAGAGAAAGCCGGGGGAGTTTGGATTGATCAGCTATATCCCGGTGGGATGAAATTTGTGAGAAAATTATTTCTGCCGGCTGACAGCAAAACAGACCGTGCTCTGTCTTACTGTCTGACTATTCATCTGTGGTGCGATACAGAGTGGAAATATTGTGTCTTTATTTTCTCTGAGAGAATGTACTTCATCCGTGTCGCTCATCTGTGCTTACCAAACCTTTCTCCCAAAAATGGCATAAAGCAACTTTGTTTGTTTTTATGTATCTGTATATTCTGCCTCTTACATATTTTTTATTATTTTTTTTTTTTCTCTGTTCAGCTTTGAGATGACATTATCGTCAGACATAATCTGAGACTGTTTCTATACAAAGCAACATCTCTGTATGCATGTTGTAGTCTGAGCAACTATGTGACCACGAACAATTCGTTATGGTACACGTACGTCAACATTTCTGTAGAGCATTGTTCCCCATTACATCTATTAGCATTATGCAGAAAAATAAATGTGTATATAACTCAAATGCCTCTGTCTGTTGTATTCTATAAGGTCACATCTGTTGCATAATACATAATCTTAACATTTCATGGATTATACTAATGCATTAGACTGTTACTGTAGATATTACTCAACATTTTTAAGATAGTGTCCAAAACATGTCAGAAAAATAACACAAATATAAAACTTGTGAAGAATACAGTGCCTTAAATGTGGTGTGTGCATCATTTTTTTTTTATGTTTAACCTTTGGCAGATGCCAACAAATATGTGCCCATGCCATAAAAATAATTAATTGTCCCACAAGTTATTAACTTATTCCAGTTTTATAGACTTTGTTCTCAGATATTCACACTGAGACCTTGAAATGTGAAAACAACAAACCAAACAAGCAACTAAAAATAAAAAGTTTTAAAGCTGCTGCAATGAACTGCATTACATTTCATTTTCTGGATGTGAATGAATGCCAGAAATCAAAATATTCAGTTTGGCACAAACCAAGCAGAAATTAAAAGTAAACTAAGATGGAAAAGTACAAAAATATATGACTAAAATGTGACATGAGAACATAAACAGGAAGAAAATGTTCACACTAAAATGAGATATAGGCTGACTTTTATTTAAATTATATTTTATTTAAACTGTTCTTGTTGTTGTTTTTACTTGGGCACATAATTGGTGTACAAAAAGAACACATTCCTAAATCATTTATAAACTGGTAAATGGTGTATTTCTTGACCCCGGCCGCTAGAGGTCACTGCAGACTGTCATGTCATGTCGATTTAAAAGCGTTGAAAAAGTCGCGCGGAAATCACACTCAAAATAATATTAATATGATGGAGTCTGAACTGGACGCTTCGGAAGGGGAGAACACAGAGAATGACAGTTTTTCTGATGTTTCTGCTGTCGTCGCAGGATGGATGTTTGATTTTATGTTTGTTAGTTTATGTCGGCGCTTTAAAGAGGGAGAACTCGATGAATACAAAGAGACCCTCTCAGTTCTTGAGGGTGAGTAGCTAACCCCTTTACCGTGGCGGTTACGGGGTTCAGTTGATTTTTATTTTATTTATTTGAGCTGCGTCAGCGTCGACTCCGGATAACTCAATTACATTTTCTAACTTAACTAACAAAACACTTTCAGGCGCTTTTAATCAAACTAAAGTGTGAAAACTTTATGTACGTCGTTTCATCATCTTTAAAACGGTTTTTTAAAAATCATTATTTGTTGTCTGAGTGACTAAAATAACACAGAGTATATATTTATGAAAGACTTCATATAAAATAGCTGGTTAATTTAAATTGAAAGATGTGTTCAGAATATAAACAAAACTTTGTGGTGTTCCTCCTAAAATGACCCGAGTAGCTACAATAACCAACGGTAGGTAGTTCCTTATGTCAGCATAATTGATTCCGTTGAATAAATGCTAGGCCATTCCAATATGATTATTTATTTTCAGGGTTCTGTGGACAAACTGGTCCATATAGGAAAGAAAAAAAAAGATGCTGCCTGTTTGATTTGTTAATGTTTTTCCTCAGCCATTGCTCAGGATAAATCTCTTCAAGGCGCTGTCCATAAAGAGAAGCTCTTCATATGTGCCTTCCTTACAAGAGTCACGTATGGAAAAGAGTTGGGTAAGTTCTTGCAGACAGAAGCGGTAAAATAATCTTGTTCTATAATCCTTTTTAGCCTTTAGTTTCATACTTGTACAATACATTTTAATGGCAGGCCGTTTAAACATAAAATCGTCTTTAACACCGTTACATTCCAGATATCTAAAATTAATTTATGACAAGACATATTAGTTATTTAGGATATATTTTAAATATATTTTTGACTCGTCAAAAATACCTATTTGACATACTAATTACATTCTGACTAGTATAAATGATGTTCTTCTTACTATATAATGTAAGTACAAATATCTTAATTATCATTTAGGATTGTCAAAATGTAGTTGTTCCTAATCAGAACTCATTTTTAGATATCTAGAATGTAATTACAGATAGTCAGAAGAAGCCAATCTTAAATGGCCTGCCATACAATCTGTTTACACGTTATTCTACTAGTTATTACTCCAGTGTGTTTCACCATTATGGTCTGCCACTTGTCAAAGTCGGCACAAACAGTATTGAGCCACTTTTCTCCAGATGTCGAGTTTGATGAAGACGAGCATTTGATGCCTCTGATGTCTGCTACCAAAGTATGGTGGGACCTAGAACACACTGTCGATGACAAAAGCTTGTTCAACAACATTGAAAATCTTTTGCTTGTTCAGGTAAATCTGAAGTACTTTGAATTTTTCTTTGTATTCATATGTTTTAATGGAGGAAATGCACATTAGAATTAAAGAAATTTGGTTTTAATTGTCCTCCTGTCCTGATGCCATTAACAAGATTAATTGTAATTTCTTGGTTAACTTTTGCTTTTTAGTGTCGTTCTTATTTTGATTCTAAAACCTTTTCCCTCTCTAGTCTGTGGCTGTCTGCCTGGAAAAAGGCCAAACATCCTCTGCCTCCTCTGCCCTCAAGTGGTTTGAAAAATCCCAGAAATGTCCAAAGGTCTATATGTTTTTCTGTATTTTGTTTTCAAGGACAAATGGCTGTTCTTTTACAGTTGGCTAGCCCAGGATAATACATATTCAAAGCTTGATATCTAACCTTTTCTGCAACAGAACTTAAGAGTTAAGCTGTCAACTGTCGTGACAAAGATGGACACTTATGACCCGTTTCTCAGGAGCTTCAGCTTCGACCGCCTGCTGGAGATGATTCGGGCCTACTTGGATACATATTTGAAGAAAAATCCATCTGACTATCTTCTCGAGGTAAAGAACTGAGTGGTTTCTGTCGGATCTTTAAATGCTGTAGAGTCGTTTCCTCTATGCATCGGAGTCCTAAAATATTGATGATGTAGAAGGGGGGCATATGAAAACCTGAACGTGGGCTACATTTGCTCTGGACTTCATTTTCTTTTTACAGTTGTAGCAGCTGCAACATAACACCCGGAACTCAGAATGAGATGGTGACTAAAGGTGGCAGTAAATGTTTTGCAGCGTTTGCTTCCCACACACTAAGAATCCTGACCTGTTTGACCACAGCTCAGTATTGTTGAAAACTTCAGGAGCCTCATCTAAAATTCTCAACATGTTTGAGAGAAAATACAGTAGATTCATAATCATGCTTTAGGTTATTTTAATTAGTTTAGGCTGATTGGGTTAGAGAAAATCTGATTTCTGAAAACGCATGCTTGGTGCTGATAGCAAGGAAAAAAAACTTCTGGTGCTGCATTTTAAATAAATTTTAACTTGTGTCGCTCAATTCAAAACAGCGTGAAATACATTCTTATGGTTTTGTTTTCCAGATTTATTTAACAAATATGTTCTCTGTAGATAACAGCTGCCTGTAATTTTTGTTTGTCTTATATTTAGAATATTTTATCTACTCAAGGCTACAATGGTCCTTGCTGAAGGCTCGTACGTGAGGATCACTTAGTTAAATGAACAGTTTGTCATCATATTAGTTGTAAGGTCAAACTGTGGGGTTGTTCTTGAGGACCCGACAGACTCAATTAATTAAAAAAAGAAAAGAAGCCATTAATGTTTTGCCTTCAGGAGGCCATAATTTGGGGTGTTGTAATGACAGGCTTCATTAGTTCTGCAAAAACTGAAGAAAGTTAGTTTTACAAGAATGTGAAAGATAATATTAAAATGTAGCTTCTGACACTTCTCATGGACATAACGTGGCAGTATCACAAAGTGATTAAATATTTTGTTTTTGTACTTTTTTTTTGGCTCACGTTTGTTGTTTATCATCTTTCATCATCCTTATTTGAATAAAAGATTAAAGATTAATTTTAAAAGAATTTATTCATTTAAATTCAGAGAATTTAAAAATCATTGTTTTATTTAAGACATTGTTGTATAATCTTTATTCTACAGAAAGCAGTTAGGAAAATGTATCCGGTATTGTAATAACTGTCGTGTTTGTAATGAGTTTATCTAAACTTTGCTGTTGTCCATAAATGAATGTATCTGAAGTTTATTTCTCCATCAGGCAGCGACACAGGTGGTTCAGTCTTCTAAAAACATGAAACATTTGAAGGATGAAGCGTCACAGGACAGCAGTGGCACAGAATCACAGACTAAATTGGTTCCAAAGAACGAAATAATGCGACAGTATCGCAAGGTGATTTCATTTTTTTGTTGTTGTTTTGTACTTTTTCTGCCTAATGTTTGTTGTTTAGCAAACTTCAACATGCTTACTGGAATGAAGGGTTATAAGACTTTTTTTTAATAGTTTTGAATCTGATTAGAGAAAAAAAATCATTTTCCAATTAAATTTTGTTGTTCATGGTCTGCACACATCCTTCTCTATCAGGCAGCCACAGAGGTGGTCCAGCACTCCAAAAACTTGGAGTGTTTGGAGGATGATGTGTCACAGGACAACAGTGACTCAGAATCACAGACTAAATCCGTTCCAAAGAAGAAAAAGTAAGAAATGATATTCTTACACCCCTGCTTGACACTTAAGATGTTGTGTGTGTCTGGCTATAAGAATTGTCCCATTTTCACAGAACAAAACGGAAACTACTGCCTTCTACAAATGCTACTTTCTGTATGCCTGATACCATCAAGTCACCTTGTGTTTCCATCAAACGACTCTCCAAACATGGTATGAGTTTGTTTTTGCTTCTGTTTGCCATCTTGATTTCAACCATTTCTGTTGAATGTTTACCGTTAAAAAAAAAACTATTTTACTTCTTCTGGCATCAGAGTTATCTCAGGTGACATCTGCAAAGCCTTTGAAGACCTCCGTTGTAACTTCCAGGGAAAACAAGAAAAGAACACGAATGGTAAGTCAAACTGCAGAGCCTATATTATTCCACTCATTTAAGTTGAATTCTTGCACAAGCAGACATGAGTTCTTGTTTTGTACCGTTTAGAAATGGAATTCACAACTGGATAAATACCTAAAAGATGGCGTAAAAAGCCACGGAGTAGGAAAGTGGGCCGTCATCCTAAAAGATTACGACTTCGAAGGACGAACTGGTACGATGCTTAAAGACCGCTGGAGAGTTTTGTTAAAGCAGGACGAAGTGGGATGAGGAGAATGTGAGCCCCTCATCTAGTCCCCAGTCTGTATAATGTAGCAGTTTGCCTGTAAATAAACTTTTTGTTTTTGGTTTGTTTTTTTTATGTTGATTTTTTTTTTGTTAAAGTTTTGATTGAAAGTTCGAGCTTTGTTCTACAGATTATTATTGCTGATTTATCTCATTTTAGTGTTTATCTATTTTACCACAAGAGGGTGCTCAAGACAAAGGCAAAGGAGTTTAAAAAAAAAAAAACAAGTCAGCTTTATGGGTATTTTAATAATAAAAATAAAATACTTTGTGGAGACATGAAATGTTTAAAAAATACACATTAAAAATACACATTAAATTTGTGGTGACTCATATGCTTCTATATCATTGTGCAGCATATTAAAATTCTAACAACCTCATTTTCCTGTCAGGTTTTCAGTCTCTTTGATGTAATCCCATGTTGTGGCATCTGATCAGCATAGTTCAGGTCAGGTGTTCCTTTAAAGCATATCCTCTGAGAATCAGGTGAAGACGAATCTGTGTTGTGTTGGACAGGTGCACTTTGGAGTTTTCTGGACTTTCCTCCATGTCCCTCTGCACCGAGGATTCCCCACTGCCTGCCAGTGGAGCACAGCTTCACTGCAACACAGTTAGATTTCATTAGTTTCACATCACTTTACTGTACAGCAGCTTTGTGTTTTCATAGATTTGCATGAGGCGCTGCTCCAGCATCTCACTGCAGGTACTGATAAACTGCAGAGAGTTTTAACCCTCTGTATTTTTACAGTGGGTTGCAAAACATTTTATTTATTGCCTTACAACCTGGAATTTAATCACATTTTTTTTGTTCATGAGCAAAGTACTCTAAATTAAAGTTAAATTGTGAAAATGCTTTTAAAAAAAACGAGCAGAGCTCAATGCATGTTTCTTCTGACTGTGGTTACATTTCAAAGATTCCTGGCCATGATATTTGTTTGGTAGTTCAGCTATGTTGTTCAGTTTGTTTCTTTTTTTTCTGATGACTCTGGTACCACCCTGTTCATTGCTTTCTAACAGGTCTCTTGGAAATGAGAATCTGGATCTCAATGAGACTACCTGTATAAATAAAAGTCAAATGAAATAAAAATTTCTGTTAATGACTCAAGTCTTTAACACAGTGAAATGTTTACTCAATTTTACATATTTAAAATGTTACACTTGCATATAACAAACAAATTGTTTGCTTATACTTTACATTCAATAATTTCTATTAACAGGAGAAGTAAATACTGTTAAATGTGAGTAGCAATTATTGATAAACTTGAGCAACGATTATGGATAAACATAAGTAATGATTACTGATAAACTCGAGTAATGCTAAGTCAATTACTCGTAAACATTAGTTTTAAAATTGTATGTTTAGTAATGGATAAGCTTGGATACAAGACTTTACGTAAACAGAGCTTGATTTGTTTAGTTTTTGATTTAGTAAAAACTAGACATCCCAGTGTAATCTCTTACCATAAACAGCTTTAGTAATGATTACTAATTTGGGTTTACAGTGTGTAAATATGTATTAGGCCCTATTAAGTCCCAATCAGTACCTTCAAATGCCACATTTGTGAGTACAAAACACCATCCTACAGTGAAGCATGGTGGTGGCAGCATCATGCTGGGGTTGGGCAATAGTGTATCGTGTTCGTTCACTATCAGGCGCCCATGCGAGCTAATGCTAACCCTAAAGATCGAACACAAAATGAACCCCTCCTTTGCAGTTTGGTCACCAATGAACAAAACTTCCAAAGTGACCAATTGTACTGCGCTCACAACTGAAACACTTGATGTAGAACTTTGGTAAAAGGTGGCTCTACAAAGAATTGAGCAGTGGTGGGCACAGTTCCAGTCTTTTTCAACCCTGGTCCTCAAGGCACACTGCTCTGCAAGTTTTAGATGTTTCCCTGCTTCAACACAGCTGATTTCAATTGACAACTGATTAACAGGCTTTTGTTGAACTGCAATCATCTGAATCAGATGGGTTAAAGCAGGGAAACCTCTAAAACAGGGATCATCAATTCTGGTCCTCGAGGTCCGCAGCCCTGCATGTTTTACTTGTTTTTCTGCTCCAACACACCTGATTTGAATGAATAGATGATTATCAGGCTTCTGCAGAACTTGGAAGAGGTAAATTACTGACTGAATCAGGTGTGTTAAAGCAGGGAAACTTCTAAAACATGCAGGGCAGTGTGTCTTGAGGACCAGGGTTGGGAAACACTGCACTAAAGCACTAATAGGGGAACTAATTTCCTGGTCAGTGCTTTAGGGCTTATGGTAATTTTAATATTTATTAGTGGATTAACACTTGCTAAATTTAGAAGCACTAACTGAGGCCTATAAATCTTATTGATCAACGTTAATGTTAACAGCTGACGGTGAAAACTGTCACATTTTGTTCATATGTGTGTCACTTATTCACTTGGTGACAATATATTGACAATATTTGAACCCAAATATGGCTGTAATCTCAACGATAAGTCTTAAGAGAGCAACATGTGTTCATGTCTGTTGAAGAATGTTCATGGGTTGACTGAGTTATTTTAATGCTTTAGAATTAGCTTTTGGTAAAACTTTCAGTGCATTAGTGCTTTAGAATTAGCTTTTGGTAAAACTTTCAGTGCTTTAGAATTTGGGGACCAAGATATTTGAGTTAGTGTTTTAGGGCTTGTGAAATTATATTTTAGATTAGTGAATAGAATAGAAATAGCTTTTATTGTTCCGCAAGGGAAAATTCAGGTGTTACAGCAGCATCAGTACAGATGTCCACACAATAGTTATTTTACAAGCTATAGTGCTGCCCACCACTGGAATTGAGTTTAGGAATCCTACATATTAACACTTTTTTTTTCAGTTTAGGTTCATTATTTAAAATGTTTCTCTCCTATTAAAATATATTAATTTGAAGTATGTTTTTGTAGGATTGTTACTTATAAAGAAACTAATGCACCAAACCATACCTGTGACCATATTCATTGCTGCCACTACCATACAACTCACTTATTTACCTGAGCAATAACCTGCTACACATGTGCAATATGACAATTATACAAGTAATATTACCACCTGTGAAATACCTACCTGCACCGTTATATTTTACTATATTGTTTTCTGCCATATTTCTTTTGTACTTTGTAATTAATATTTCTATTGCATGATAACTTTTGGTTTTTATAGCAAGTTGAACAGTTCTCATCCAAAGCATTTCATTGCATTAATTTGTGGTAACCTGCACATGACTATAAACCAACCCAAACTAAAATTCCAAATTGTAAATACCAGTAGGGATGAATCTTTGCAACCCAATGTACACGTGTCTTAGAAATGTTTTAAGTGTTTTTGAAAGGCAGGTAAGGAGGGAAAAGCTTCATACTTATCTGATTCCTGGCCGTCTCCTTGGCAGCTGCCACTTCTGTTACGCAAAGCAGGAGGTTCACAGGCCACACATACTTTAAAGCCCTCTGTAATGTAGCGCATCCAGTGTGTGTGAGGCTGGTTCTCCACCGTACAGTGCGCAGTACGTGACTCTAGCTTGAATTCCACACAAAACCTGAAAGGATTAAAGTCATAGAAGTCAGAAAACAGCACAGTCTTGACTGAAAAACAGTAAAAGGTGGCATGACAAGAACAGGTCATCGCCCCAGTCCTGGTAATTTTTTACTTCCTCACACAATACCATCCCTACAATTAGACCTTTGGTGTGTTTGCTTTTCATGTGACGATCCTCAGGATTTAGTTTCAAAGGATTGTGGGCTGTCTCTCAACATTGTCATACTTAATGGTCTTTACTCAGACAGCCAGGTGGGCAAACAAAGGTAGCTCATGTAGATGGAACAAAGTTGGGTTACAGTTTACCTCCTTGACATGAAAGCACTGTTTTTCCTCCTAAACTTGAGGTTATGAACAGTTTGTGGTCACGCAGAGAGGTTTTATAGAATATAACCTACCCATGATCCAGAGGGTTTCCGTAGCTGTCGTGACTGGGCCTTCTTTTGCCAAACTCCATGCTTGTAATGAATGCAGGGCCTTGGAAAAGAAACCAGACTGATATTTATTTAGTTTAACCAAATAGTGGGTTAAAAATAGGATGAACCTGGGAGGTGATGTCCTTGAAATCTTGCAAAGGCACTTAGAGATGCAACCAAACCTGAATCGAGCCTACAGGGGCCGCTCTGGTGGTCCCTGTACTCCCTGCACCCGGCTCTTTCCTCCAGCCTGGGGCAGGGTTCTCCGCCTCTGCCGGGCCGGTGCTCTATGTGTCGGACCCGGACTCTCACTGAAGTCTGGCAGGGCTGGGCGCAGCCACTCCAAAAGCTCCAGCTGCTCACAGCACAGTCCTGAGCTAAACACAGGCAGTAAGGAAGAACCATCACCCTCTGAGATACAAGACAGACTTAACAGAAAACACATTGGACTTCAGGCTGAATGTGCAAACTTTGATCTCTTCTTGTAGACTGTATAATCGTATTAATGTGAAACCATCTAATGAAGCTAAATATTCAGGAAATAACTTCAGATTAATGAAGCATGGACAAGAACTTGTGCAACTAATGTTTTCTGCTCTATTTGAAAGGATTTGAGAGTTTGCCAGCTGAACAGCCATTCAGCAGTCATATCCTCTGATTTTCTCTTTTTTTTTTCTTTCCAGTTGCACTCTTAACAACCAGGCTTTGAAGTATTAGATGTGCAGATTTGGAGGCTATAACAGGTATTAAGTATACTCAGCTTGTTTGACTGGAGCTGTAATTGCTACAACTGATTGACATTCACATTCTTTAAATATTTGGACTAATTCCGTTATGTAGGGCAGTCCATTGAAATGGGCTCAGGCACAGAGCTATTTGAGGTACACCGATTAAGATCAAATTTGACACTTTAGACCATGTAGAATAGAATCAGCTCTGACTAAATATTGATCATTTTCTGTTTCATCTTTCTACTTTAGTTTAGGATTCTTCTGTGATTCATTCACCCTGCATTCATTGCTCACCTGGACACTCTGTGAAGTAGTCAAAGCAGCAGTCCTTGGTTTTGACACAGTCCTCGTCACAGTAGCACTTCCCGTACACACGATCCATCTTCCAGTCAGTGGCTGAGCAGCTCAGATCTCTGCCCCGGCAGCACCTCCCTGAACAACCACCAGCTACCAGGTGATTGTGTCCAAGAGCAGAAAACAGCAGCAACCAACAAGCAACCTCTACACGCGCTCGCATCACGAGGAGAGGAGGGGGATCAGATCCAGGAGTCCAAAATGTAGAACTGAACTAACTCCTTTCAGTGTGTTTAATCCTGGTCTTCCTCACTCATGCTTATGATGTGAGAGCGAGAGGTTTGGAGTGTTCATCCCACCACAGGAGCTCTGGAAATCCTTGTCCTCTGTGTCCAGCTCCGTCCCTGTAAAAGCAACCAGGTCAGACTTCCATGTCTCACGTTGTGTCTCATTCAAAGGGGTTTGCCAGCTGAATCCCTCCCTCCCAGACAATCACACTCTGAAAGAGGCAGTAAAACAGTAAGGGAGGGGTGATCTGCTGGGTTTTCTTTCTCTCCTTGCCTCTGGTCTTTCTCTATCTCTCCCCCCCCCCCTCCTTCTTACCTGTCTTCTTATTCCAGTTTAATAACTGGGATCCTGATGCCACCATCGTCCAGCTGCCGCCTCAGATCCCTCGGTTCTAAAAGAAAGGAAGGAATGTGAGCAGTTGGCGAGTCTCCAGACGATCGTGCTGCAGGGCAGTGGGAGAACTCTAAAGCCACCCTTTATTTCTCACATCTCTGACTTTTAGTGCAGTAAAATTAATCAGGCATTAAGGTTTAGTTTGTATCTATCAGATTATTCAATATTTTATAGTTCAACACATCTTTTGAAGAGCAATTTAAAATATATGAGGAATAAAGCCGGTGTTCAAGAAGCCATTTGCAACATAAATGTTCATAACTATTTTACAGAACTACACTTGAAAAGATCTGTTTACATCTGACACAAGTTTTAACATGTAAATCTGTTTCTGATACTCTAAAAAAGCTGACAATGAAATTTGTTTGGAAATGATTTTTTCTTCTAACTTGATGATTAGGTTTGCAGAAGGCAGGTGCCCAAGATTACAGCTAGGTATATTTATAATTGTATTAACTAAACTAATATAAAAACAAAAACTCTAACTTACTGAAGAACAGTAACAAAGCAGGTTTAAATAATGTCATTTAATCTGACCGGCAACACTGAGCAACTGACATTATACCCACTGGGAGGGATGATTGTTGAGTGACAACAGGTCAGCTGATTAGTACATGGCCTACAGGTAAAGTAACTAAGTACAAATACTTTGTTACTGTACTTAAGTAGAATTTTTGGGTATCAGTACTTTACTTGAGTAATTATTTTTCAGCCTACTTTTTATTCTACTTTTTACATTTTCACACAATTTATACTCCTTACATTTTTAAAAAAGGCAAGAAGTAGAAAGTTGTTACTTTTATTTTTGCTTGTTTTCATTCCAGCTTGTTGTAAAAAATAAGTACTATTCATAAAAATTGTGCCTCCTAGATAGAGTGAATTTAATTGTGGTTGAATGAAAAGTATAAATATATAAAATTCTACACAAACAAATCATGTCACACTCCAGCAGGACATAATCATTAAAATAAAAAGACTGTACTTAAGAAGTATTTGTATCTCATCAATTATATTGCATTTGGCCACAGCCCTCGGATAGATTTTTATTTTGGAGAAAAGGTTTGTGCAGCCTTGATATATGTATATAAACTGAAACAGCTAGATTAGTGCATCCTATATTTAACATAAACTAATTATTTTAATATGATATAGTCATTTCTGCATTATGGAAAATCTAACTGCTCATTTTAAATACTACTAAATGAGACTTTAACTTTTACCAAAGTAATTTTTTGGTAAGATACTTGTACTTTTACTCAAGTACCACTTTGTGGCACTTTATACAACACTACAGTGTGTGTACAAGAGAACTGAGGCTGCAACATGAAAATACAAAATCCTGACTAATCTGATAAAACAAACAATGAATCAAAACGAGGTTAAATGAAGTACATAACCATCGAGTTAAATAAAACTAGACTGAGCCCCGTCTGTCCCTTCCACTGTTAGCGTCTGTGACAACATGGAGGAGCCAAAAAATGTTGATCAAACAGGGCGACAGCTCACAGCCGACTAAAACTACTTGATTAACAGCAAGAATAATGGGATCTGTGTAAAAAAATAAGTTAAAAACAATTTTACCTAAAATCAATTGTTAATTATGTTAATTTCATTCAACAACATCTGAATCTGAAGTCTTTCTATAATTTTTTAGCTAGTTGAAAAGCTATGAATTCAACTAGTAATAAAGTATATTACTTTTTGTACATAATAGTAATAATAGATATTTATCAGTCAACACTTTCACATTCACGGCACACTTGGTGATACTTTAGGATGAAGCTTGTTGTCATTAATATTGGCTCCATCACGACAGGGTTTGTCGAACCTAAACCTGAGCGAAACCTAAAAATAGTCAAATATTATTTTACACAATATTACATAAATCAGAGGCAAATTCATTTTGTAATATTTAACAAATTGCAGTATGATTCGGCAGAGCAGAGTGCTACACTCTTATATGCTATCTCTGGAATAATATTTTTGTTAATATTAATCATTTTTACAAATTTTACTTAATCAGCCTTTATTGCTTGTAATATTAAATCTGCCTGCCTAGTCTGTTAGCGCCGCTGCTGCTACAGCAAATTACACAGTCACATGGTCAAGACGCACTCCTGCTGTTCATGTGCATAACTTACAACAACACACCACAAGACCCTGCCCCACCCCTACACCCAAAAGGTAGAGAGAGATAATCTGTGACATTGTGGAGCAACTACTCTGATTTGGACATTTGAAATCACAAGAGCTGAATACAGTTCATTTTGTTTTTATTTACATCATACACAACATTTTAAAAACTGAGGTTATAAAAATAACGTAATGAGATCTACCTCATAGTGTGAACCTTCATTTCCACATGCTACACGTGGAGCAGTGCTGATCCAATGTGTCCACTGATGCAAAACTACAGCATGTTGGAATGGCACATCAAAGCATGTGCGTGTTTTGCCCTTCCTGCCTTCAAAGTGCATTTGTCAGAGACAATCAGTCTCACCATAAAAGCACACCCTGCTTGGCGTCTTCTTAGTGTATCTGAGAGCCACATTCACGTTTTCAAGAGATGACAGGGGGGCGACCCTTTGCTCCATCACACCTATGAGGGGAATGCAAACACTGCCTGTTTCTGTGGCAAAACCTCTCCCCAGTTTCTATGGTTTCAAAACAAAAGTTTAAGAGTTTGACCTCTCAGCTCCACCTGAGTGCAAAATCAACACAAAAATAGCACAGTCTCTATGTTTAACCTCACAGTCATCATTCATTACTTTTTACCCGAAGAATGCAGAGATGGTTCAGACTTTTGTTATGACTCTCACACCCACAACAGTCTATGATGATAAAACATCATAATGATACTTCATTTATAACAAGACTTGTTGTTAATGGACGATAAACTCCTCCAGGACTCCAGAGGACTGATGACACTCTGGCAGCAGCTCTGCTGGCCGGCCGGCCTTGGACCAGTGCCACCACGATGACTACAGAGACAGTGATATTGATGAACGTTTTCCCACCCAGCTCGCGCCTGACATCCTCGCTGGTAATTGTCCGATCATCAGTCACCTCCCCTGGCACACAGTGCCATATGTATGTAAATCAATGCGGCAGGTAGACGAGGGGGAGATGTGTGGGCATGGAGCCGGACTGACCCCTGCCTAGGAGGGAGGAAGATGAAACTTCAGGTGATGAGGAGGACTACAGGAGACGAGGTGATTCTGTCAAAGATTGCATTAATCTTGACAAAGAGCAGAGAAGATGTTGGATTCCTTACTAGCTGTCTATCTAATGCTCTGCCAAAAGGAAAGTGTCAAATTATCCAAGGTGACAGTTAAAGCTCAGAAACACACTTTTCTTCTTCTGAGAAAAACTCACACTTAAAGATAAACTGTCATTTTTAATGGATTAAATGATGAATATTTATGGCCTAACTTTAACCAAACACATGTTTTAGCATCGCAATGTTTTGATCTTCAACTTTTTTACAAGAATTTGCTTTTAAAATTAGCATTTTATTTATTTTTTAATTTAAACTATTTTTCTTCAGCATAAAATATATTTTAACATACAAAATACCTGACTTGTTTTTATGCTTAATTCCTAACTTTTTTTTTATTCTATTGACCCATTTCATTGACCAAAACTGACAAAATTAGAAATAAAAAAAAGAAATATATAAATGGACCAATAAATACACTTAAAATGCAACAATTAAATTAAAAAAAGAGAACTTTACTTTTTTTTTATTTAATTGACTTTCATATTTATTTTTTTACAGCTCAGTTCCTATAAATTATATATTTTAGAACATAAATTTTACGGTTTTTAAACACATATATATATATACTTTTCCTTTTACTTGTCTGTGTTTCTTAAAATGATTATATTTATTATTTTTTTAATATATTTTTTCCCACAAGTCTTTTAATTTCCATGTGTTGATTTTACATTTCTCTGTCTCCTATATTTACTTTACCTCATGCATTTCTGCCTCATTGTGCAAATAAGGGGGCGGTCCTTCTTGTGTCAGCTCCTCTCCTATTGGTCAACAGGCAGGAACCATGTGCTGATCTACTGTGCATGCTTGTGCCTCAGTTTAGTTTAAAACAAGACAAGAAGGAAAACACTTGTTTTTGTATAATTATGTCAGTTTTGGTCCTTCATACAAAAATGGGTTTCTGAAAAAGCTGCCTACTTCTTTGTGGTCATAAAGTATATTTAATTTTCATGTTGTGAGGCAGGCAGCAATGAGCCTTTGTTTATTGGCTCTGTTTAAGGAGTCAGAGTGTTTATTTATAGTATAAAATGTTTAAATGTCTCCAGATTGAGCACAAATTGAAGCTTTACACCTCTAATGTGTTTGAGATTTGAGTGACTTAAACTTAATATGTGCTCAAATCCACATTTACTTTAAAATCTCTCAATTCTACCCCACATTGTGTACTTTTAAACAAACTTCATTGATCTAATTCATTTGTATGTGTTCATGTTTAAGTTTGTTTAAAACATATTAGTGAGTAACTTTTTATTATGGTTTTCTGGCAACTTCTCACATTAGTTGCTGGTTTTACTCTTCGGGTTTTTATGATCAGCAGTAACAAAAAAGATACATTGAGTTAATTAGATACTTGTTGGCAGACAAGAATCACATTTCATCCTCGCTGCAAGAAAGCTAATGAAGGCGTTATCTAAAATCCTTTAAATGTGCTGCACCAGTGCTCCTCCTGAATATTCAGCTGCAATTTATTGAAGTGAAGCTCTCTGCCCCGGCTCATCGAACCCTTTATCGATGCTTGTAATGGAACAAAACTCGATTTTTTTACATTTTATTTTACTTTTTTTTTTTATCCTGTCTCTTTTGCTCTCGCGCTGACCCAAACATCTTTCTGACGTGTTTGATTTGAGGCTTTGGCAAAGTTAGAATTTGGCACAGAGGTGCACATTCTTTCATCCCTGCTGATAGAAACTACTGGCATAATATCAAATGAGGTGAAACTGAAACACACGGGCTTTTCTTTGCAGAACTGGGCCACTGCAAATCCTGCCGTAAAAACACAAAGATCTGGTTACAGATTGAAGAACATTTAAAGTCCCCATCAGAGAGGCAGGCTTTTGAACTTTGAGCTGCAACTGGACGGTTCCCAAAATAATTTCAAATTATGATCTGTCTGGTGTTTTCATTCTTTGCATGATAGAGCTTTAACTAACCATCGTGGATAACTTGGTGAACTGTGTTTACAGAAGCTGATGCAGTGATGTCCGGAGCAGAATCAGACCTGTTTTAAGTGTAGTGGTCCCTGAGGGGCTGAAGATGGCAGACGTCCAACACTGACTTTCAGCCTTGTCTTTTGAGGTCAGATTTTTCCTGATTCTTGAAATCCTTTTATGATATTCTAACTCTCCACTGAGGAGATCTTGAAATAAGAAAAAAATGAGTCAAATCAAGTATTTCAAGAATCTTATCAAGTAAAAATTTTCTTACTCCATTGGCAGATATTTTTGACTTAATTTGAGTCAAATTTTCAGGCTAACAAGACAAATAATCTGACACATTCTGAAAACAAGATTAATATTCCCACAATTAGTTCTTGTTTAGTAAATTAGTCTCAAAACAAGATCAAAAAGATTTTTTTGGCTGAATATAAGGTTTTAAAACTTGGTTAGATGGACATTTTTTCCAGTGCAACGTTTCTGAGATGAGTTGCTGCCGGTAAATTAAAAAATTGTACGATTCTTAAGTTTCAGTAGTTTGAATGCTCACAATATTGCAACATTTTACACAAAGACCCAACATCTTTTTTTCAGTTAAAACCAGTTGTTTATTAAAAAAGTGTCATTTTAGTGGCAGCAGTAAAAGACTTCCATGAAGCTACAGTGAAATGATAAACCACTTGTGTGCAGGAACCCCTGAACAGCTCTTATTAAAGCCCTCATTGTTGACTGTTTGTTACAGATTATTCTGTTTCGCCACACTTGAAAGGTAAAAAAAAAAAAAACCTGCAAAAAGAGAGAAGCCCGGCCTTCATTTGAGCCTGAACACAGCCCCTTCTCTTACCACGAGCGAGGGGGTGGCTCTGTGTTTCTAGGTCACTGTGTGTCCCTGAAATGAACACCTCTCTCTACCCGGGGGGAGGGAGGGGGGACACAAACAGAGCCTGATGTCCAACAACATCTCATTCCTATTTAATAAGGAGCTTCAGGGAACTCTCTGATATCAAACACAGCTGACAGCTGAGTGTCAAACACACTGAGATCATCTTGACAGAGGTGTAGAAAGTAAAGTAAAATAAAAAATACCTAAACAGAAAGTGACTTTGGTAAATATTTATTTCACTGATTAGAAAAATACTTAAGTACAAGTCATAAAAACTGCTCCCACTAATCTGGATAATAAAAGTATCATATCTTAAGATATCTGGCTAAAACTTTTCCTGACTGAAGGATGAGGGAAATGAGCTGGTGTTCTAACAAGAGTAATTATTCTGTACTGAACCACTTCACTCACTCTAAGAAAAGAAGTGTTGCTTTTATTTAACCAGGTTACGTAAACTGTTTTCACTGAAACGAGTAGAATAAATTGAGCAATTCACATTTTCTTTATTTTAATTTGTAGTGTGCAACAAGGTGTTACTTTTACTTCTTTACTTTAAAACTGATCATTTTTATGTTTTGAATGTAAAGAAATACAATTAAAAGTTACAATTTAAAAAAAATTCTTGCTAAAATTAAAGTTTGCTGGTGAAGATTCTCAGTCATCCAGGTTATGATGAAACAGATTCAGAGGCGAAACATCTTCAACTTCATAAACGTCCAGCTGTGTTGTCTTTAACCTTTGGTTTTTGCTGTTTTAAAATTACAGCTTCTCAAACACTTCCTTACTGTAACTAAGAATGTACTTTACTATACACTCCTGCAGCTTAACTAGGTTTTTGCTCTTTGTCCGTCCTCTAATTTTCCAAAAGCTAACAAGAGATAAAATAGAATCTTATATTTAAAGAAAAAAAGTTTTACTGATCACTGAAAGTTTAAAAAGCTGCATTGTTCAGATGTACAGTATCTGTGAGGAACAACACTATTAGGGGACTTTGTGTTAATAGAGGGCGATCTTGTATGATATAAACCATTTTATGTAATGAGTAAAGATCTGACATTAACCACTCGTTTGGATGGTTTTAGAATCACTTCAAGAAGTATGGAAGTTCAGAAAAAGTTTGAGGTAAGGAGCAAAATGTTTCATTAAATATATTAAGATATTCTGCTGGGGACTTCAGTATGTAGTGTGTGTAGTTACTTGTTTCTATTACAGAGTGAGGACCACTTGCAAAATAATTACTATAAAAGTGAGGTGACGACCTTGTCCTCAATTTTTTTTTTTTTTTTTTTTGCAGCTCTAATGCACTTTACTAATTAGGTTTAGAGGTATGGTGTGAATTAAGTTTTTGTCCAGGTTAGGGTTAGGAATTACCTAGTTATGGTTAGTTTTAGCGATAATCTCTGTATTGACTTGCATTCCTTTTTGTACCGTATTTATGTCTAACCCAAAGTCTTCAGATTGATGCAAGTACAAGGATGTGTGTGTGTGCTCATATTTTTGCTACTTGGTGGGGACTATTTTTCAGGAAAATGCAGCCTTGTGGGGACCAAAGCCCGGTCCCCACAACTTCCGAGGCTGATTTTGGGTGGGGGGTTGAGTTTAGGTTAGTTTCAGGGTCAGGTTAGCCTGACATTAAGCTGTGAGGTTAATTTTAGGGTAAAAGGTCAGGGTTAGGATATAAAATTACCAAAAAATGAATGGAAGTTAATGGAAAGTCCCCACAAAGATAGAGATACATGGTTTGTGTGTGTGTGTAAATTATTCTAAATCTCATGTTGAAATGTAAAAAAGCAAGTCTTTAAAATAACAAAAATAAATTTATTTTGTTTCAGGAAGACATTTAACAAGGCACAATCAGAGTTTTGCTGAACTATGTACATAAATAAATAGTTCACATAACAAAGTTAAACTATGTTTAAAATATCTGAAACACAGCTGTAATCTACAAACATGACAGCAGTTAGAAAAATAAATAAAGCTGCTTTTTTTCATGCACATGTTGGCTGAAAACTACAGACAGAATTTGTCAGACTAGAAGATATTTGACTTAATAGCATTTATTGTCTTGGCTAAAGCTGCATTTTCTTTAATTCTTTTTTTTTTTTTACCAGAGTCACGACTGAAGGAGAGTCAGGAATCCCAAAATGTAAGAACCAACCAGGTTAAGCAGCCAAATAAAATCACCGAGGACAAACAAGCAGTCAGAACAAGGAACTGAAATGAATACTGATCCATGAATGTTTTATTCTCTTCAGGTTTTGGCACGGACTCTGATGTTTTTATCCTGAAGCGATGTGACTCGGAAGGAGGTGATTGTCAGGAAGGGAGTTTTCTGGATTTCCTAATTTTCTTGAGCTTCTCTTGTCTCACTGTGTCATCCTGCAGAGAAGAGAGCTCAGATATCCGGTGGATGAAAGAGGGAGGAGCTCCGATCACTGGGTCTGGAAAAGTTAAAGCTTAAAGAGGAAGAAAGTGGAGGGAGAACAGTACAAAAAGCAAGAATGAGAGCTGGTAGGATGAGCTTTTTATTGCAACACTCTGGCATCGTGGGAAAAAAAAAAAAACACACCAGGTTGCAGCCTTGTTTGCATTGTTCAAATTAGTTAACTGTACCAGTAAAGAAAGGAGAAAACTGGAGAAAAATATTGTTATACAAGTGACGTTTGCACTTTCTACACAAACTAATTCAGAGTCAAAAGAAGTCAAACAATTAACTGAACTCACTTTTCTGATTGTCTTTAACAGTCACTGGGTTGTGGGTAAAGTAGCTCACCTTAGGTCTGTAAAACAAGGAGACAGTAACGCTGACACTGAGCAGAGGACAAAGCTGAGAGAAGCTTTTAACTGTTTGGGTTCAAAAGTAAATAAAGAAAAATACCTGTTTGGCTTGAAGCTCTTTTCTGAGAACAAGTTCTTGCCGTTAAGAACTAAAAGGGATGGTAAGTCTGGACTGGGCTTCACCTCATATCTTTTAGTATAACTGAAAAAAGTAACGTAAAAACATTATGCATGCACCATATGTAGCACTGCTGCACTTATGCAGGTTGGGATAAACCCTCTATTCTCTGTCTACTTTATTATTATTATTATTCAAGATTTCTAGTAGTGCTTTATAAAGCAGTAAAGTTGTGTAAAAATATGCAGCAAGTACATTGGTGTTAATCTACTGGTTTCACCTCAGGGTAAAAGGTCGCCCTGCGTGGCTGCGGGAAAAGCCCTCGGTGAGCCCAAAGGGACGCAGGTGTGCAGATCTGTAGTAATCACTCAGCAGTGGAGGAATCACAGTTCTGGTTCTGTCCAACGTGGTGACTAATCAAAACAACAGCAGCGTGTTAAAGAGCAGTTTAAACAGGACCAGCTCTTATTACAATGTGATGACAGCTCCACCTAGTGGCAGTCAGTTTATATTCCAACCACAAGCCTCAAACTCAACACAGCTCCTGAAGCCAATACTCACATGTCTTATCAAACAGAAAGTGCCTCCCTGATACATCATTCTTCTGATTAATGTCCTCTGATTTCAGTTTGCCATCTTTATCCAGGTTTGGTGTCCTAAACAGGTTGAAGATGTAAACTTTTATACAGTTAAGGGCACATTTAGGTCTGAGAATGTGGGCATTTATGTTTTATTCTCCTTTTTTAAATATATCTGATCATACCAAACCATAATTATAGTTTGATTATGAAAGCGGTTCAGTGGTAAGACTCTTAGTTTTAAGCAGAGGTAATAAAGTACATTTACTTTGTTAAGATACAGTAAATTTCTTTGAGCATCTGTAATTTCACCAAGCATTTTTTTCTCATAACTTTTTTACTTAAATTTCATTAGATTCAAAACATAAAAATATGCTTTTACTTTACTGTAAAATGTAACATCTTTGTTACATCTTATAAATGTATTGTTTAAGAACTTTTAAAAATGAAGTGTTTAATATTTTTAACCAAATTATGTAAAATGGGTTCCACTAAACCGAGTTGAGTAAATGTAAAGCAATTTACTCTAGTTGGTTTAGCATAACCAATTAACTTGGTTAAATAAATTCAACACTTTATTTCAGAGTGTATGTAGAAGTAATTTTACTTTCCCAATTATGGTGAGCATATTTATGACTTTAACTTAAGTACTTTTCTCCTCAGTGAAATTTATTTTCATTTCATGTTAGGGTATTTTTACTTTACTTATTTTTTTTTCAAGTACTTTAAACAACATTTAAGATTTTTGATTTAGAATTTAAGGGTGTATTAAAGTGTTAATAGGAACAAATCTAAAATAATTTAACTAAATCAAATGCCGCCTTATGTTAGGGTCAATCCTTGGTTCAATTATTCTTGTTTTTGATTACTTTTATTTAGGCCTAAACCCAATAACCCCAGAACCCCAAAATGAGGTTCCATCAGATTAGAACCAGACTTTAATCCCCATAAGAACTACTGGTCTTGCAAAGATTATTCCAGGTAAATTCCTAAGGTAACAAAATCCAGGTGTACCAACGTTTGAGATTTTAATCCCTTCTTGTTTAAGCATATTTCAATACAACTTGCCTATTATTGCATTATTTGAATAATCAAATTGTTTAAAATGACGAATTATTTGTAAAACTATCCAGTTAGGCTTTACTAAAATAGAAATAAACATTAAAATCTACTATATTTCCCTTTTTTTCCAGTAAAATTGCAAACCGAATGAAGAGAACTGCACTACTCATATCTGCTGTTTTAAATAAAATATTTCACAATAAAGATATTTTCTTTCTTTTCAGATAAATACAGGTAATTCTTACCCTTTATTTCTGAAGCTGCTGAATGAAGCTCTGTCGCTCCTGGCTTCTACAACAAATGGTAACAATTAAGCTAGCTGCCCCTCCGAACTACCTTTTAAATATCAGCTGGTAAAAGAAAAACTGATGACTCACTGTTCATGGGTTGTAATAAAGGACATTTTCTCATCGGATTGTGGCCGAAAACTGCTCGTCCTCCCCCCGCTCCCATCCCGAAGCCCAGCCTCATGTATGATGCTGGTAATCCAGCAGGAGCATCAGGGCCGCAGCTAAAGCTTCCTGATTCTGAAGCCACGGCGGCAGGTTATGGATGGTTTTACCTGGTCCTGTTGGAGCTGTCGCAGAGATATACAGCGAACATTACTTTGTAGTAAACATAACTTGCTACAACGTAATGTAGGCTGTTACTTCCTATATCTGAACGTCGATGCTACGCTGCGGCTCGCTGTAGTAAAACACTCATAAATACGTCACCATAGAAACAGCGGTTTTATTTCATTCAAGTAGGATGACGGACCAGGATTTTTACTTTGGGTTTGTCCCCAACGTGCCTGTTGGGGGGGGGGGGGGGGGGGGGGGGGGGGG